>QKZZ01000234.1:0-20410 GCA_003521265.1 Cetradonia linearis
GGTCCAGGCCTTGGAGGGTGGGAAGGAGTTTTATTCCGTTGACGCCGATTCCAGGGGGTGCGGCGGTGGGTAACATGAGGGGGGAGGAGGCGGCGATGGAGGAGTGCCCGGTGAGGAGGTTGGTGGACCAGATGACACCGAGATGGGAGTCCGCTGTGAGGATTGTCGTAGGGTCGAAGGTTGTGGCGCCATTTAGGAGTCCGGCGTTGGGGAGGGTGGCTGCGAGGGAGACTTCTACGTTGCCGAGTGGGGGGAAAGAGACACGATAGAGGCGGTTTGTTCCTGGAACGACGGAGGCGGTGCTCAAGCTGCCGTTGGCGACGATGACGTAGAACGTTTCGGGTGTTGGTTGAGTGATGCCGGCAGTCCAGGTGGCGTCGGTGAAGTTGTGGATGAGACTTTCTTGGGCGGGGTTGGTGAAGGGGTTTATTTGGTACAGAGTGGGGGCTGTGAGGGATGTGACGAGTATGGAACCGCAGGGGCGGATGGCGAGGTTTTCGAGCCAGGTGCCGATGGGGAATTGGTAGATTTGTCTTGTGGGGAAGAGGGCAGTGGTGAGGGAGGAGAGGATGGTAAGAAGGAAGAGAAAGTGGAAGTGGAGGCGCATGGTGGTGGTTTTGGTGGGGGGAGAAGGAGGGTGAAAGAAACAGCTTACGTTGAATACTCACAACCTTGAGAAGACCGTTGAGAGGATGAACATGGCGCCTTTATATCTTTTCTCTGTTCGCGCATCTTGCTTTTTGTAGGCTTGCATTGGTACCATGTGCGGCTTCGCCAACCTTTCCGGTTGTCCACTTTCTCCGCCCCCCGACATTTAACGCAAGCTCAAAGTGGTAGAATCAACGCCCTAGCCGTCTTTCGACCTCATGTCGTAACGGTTCCAGAAGCAAAGGGCAGTAATATCTATCAGGAACACGCAGGTAGTGCGAATCAAATACTGATATTTCAGCCAGTGCAGGCACCGGTCCAATCAACGTGGCTAGCGGGCAGCCGGCGCTCTGCAACGGGTAAGCTTTAGCGAGTGAAAATGGGGAATGTCGGCAGTGTTACTGGCGTCACCTTGACAGGCCCAGTGTCACGTCTTCGGGATAACATATCAGTCTGTAGCAATGCATGCGCATACAGTCGCAGTCTGAATGCGAATGCTGATGCTGATGCTGATGCTGGACGTAGCGTGTCAATTATCAGGCCTCCTGAATTAAAATCTCTCTTCTAGGGCGGAGTAGCTCCCCGTCACCAGTCCCACCGGGCCGCGAGCGGGAACCAAGAGTCCAGGAAGTCCCCGTCCCCAGGATGAGCTTAAGGCATAGCGTTTTTGATATCATTAGCGGGATGGGGGGTCTTTTCCCGACGGTCATTCGCACGCGAAATTAGAATAGAACCATCAAGACGGTTTCACAGACTGAGAACGTTAGTCAGCCCGTATGACGAGCGTCTAGTTGGACGGGCATGACGAAGTCTTGATTGCTAGGGGGAGAAATGCTAACGTGGTGGCGCAGAATGAGGTAAAATTGAAAGGAATGGCAGCCTGGAAGAGCTGATGATGATGGAGCACCACGGTGGTAACATGAAGATGGACCGACATGGACTCCTGCTGAAAAGGACCAGGAATGGCAAGACCGCAGAGATTAAGGTAATTGTAACTTACAAAGCTTCTTCTAGTATGTTGAGAAGCAGGACAGGGATGAAGTATATAAAAGACGTTGTCGGAGCGAACAAGGATGAGATAGGAGAAGAAGAGAATAGAGATCCTGCTTGCTAGACTTTGAGTCCTCTAGCGCGGTAGATTACCATGATGGAACAACTTTTGCTCTATTTCTCTTACATTCTGCTCACATCAATGGACAATGGAGAGATGTCCACTCACGTGCCTCTGAAGCCTTGATTCGATACTCACTAATTCTAATATCATTTTACAGTCTGAATCTCTACACAAACTCTATGCCGAGAGGCCTCCTGCTTTCATATGTCTTCCAGCTAAGAGCAAGAAAGGATAAGATCTACGTACTCTACAGACGCAAATTGGAATAGGAAACCCAAGGGATTTTTCTTACGTTTCGTCAATCCAATCCATCTTACTCACCACCGTATCCCCCTTTCGCAATTGGTCTCATATCCATGACAGTTTCCCATACTCTAACTCAGGTTTAATATACAGAGAAGCATTTCCGTGAAGAAAGAACGAGTAATGTGAGCAGAAGGTTTCGATTCATACAGCAAGTTAGCTAGCTATATATGAGAATCGACAAGGTGAAAAATCAAATCACTAAGATCCAGGCCAGGGCTCTCGTGCACTTATTAGGAAGAAATATATGCCGTGACCGAGGAGGAGTGGAATGAAATGCGCTGGATTCTATCGAGTAAGCTCGATGGTACTTGGTAACAACGGGACTGTTCAGAGAGTGAGGGGATGAGAAACCGGAGTGGGATGTTGCACAGTGTGCTCCCAACTGAATTTGTGAGCACGTAATACTTCTCAAAACGTTAATAGCATAGCGCAAGCGTACATCAACGAAGACCGTTGTCAGCTGCTCCAGTGAGTAAGAAAAAGTAGAGATCGGGAAGAAGCTTTGCCCAGTATGCCTCGGTTTTATTACCTCTACATAGCCGGTCCTTTTCGATATTCCAGCAACGACGTTTTGGCGATCTAACAAGGCGCCAGATCTACCCTTTTTCCGTTTAAAGATCTCACACTCAATGTCCGATCCATTCCACTATGTCTTTTTGCTAATCGAACCAGCCAAGTCGTGCCCATACATTCAGCTATGTTTGACACGTATCCTTAGGATAGACAATCGATGGACCCAGAAGTGCTCCTATCAACGCTCTCAAGGTCGGTATCGAGGCAGCGATTGTAATATCTTCAGTTAGGTTGCCATAGATAGGTTGATTAGGGATTGCCTATTGCATTTTTGCACTTTGATGACTGCTAAAAAAGGCACAAGCTTACTAAGACCCCTGCCATGCCTTACGTAAGCAGAAGCCTCAAGGAGTGCTGATTGGTCCAACTCATCAGGTAGGATCCATGGATTTCGGCCCATCCGTCAATATTGTGGCTTTTCTCACGTCCATTTCAGGCGGTTTCTCCTTTTCCTTCCTGTAGAATCATAATATCGCAGGATACCTTATCAACCATGCTCTCCACCATGTCTTTCGCCTCCGCCGGCGGCGCCCGCAAGATTTTGTTATTTCCTGTTGGCGCCAATCCCGAATCATGTTTCACGTCTGCAAGCGGCTTCCCTGAATTACAACAGTGTGGAATTAACAAATTTCTTTATTCAGGGAGCTTCGTTGTTTGCCTGGAGATTCTTCTTGTATGGCTGATTTGGAGAGTGGATCATTTGACTGAAAGGTTTCTGCCATGATGAGAGCCTTTGGATGGACCGCAAGAATGAGCGACTTCGAAGGGAGAGCGCGTGTCCTGTGATGGAAACAGGTTTGGCTGAAGCGCCAACGAGGGTCGAAGAGGGAGAGTGTCTGGGTAGACCGGACGCGAGATGATTAGGAAAACCCGTCTCCAGCTTTTAATACCTTTGTTAGCAAAACATAAATCTTTAGAAGGATCAGGCAGTGAAGAATGTTGAAAGATGCGGAGATTGGTTTTATATATATCAATTGTATATACCATATCAAAACATAAGACAGAGATCTGTGTCCAAAAAACGTCAAGCCAATCACTCCAACAATGCAATGTTGTGACGCAGAAGACGTGCTATACCAAGCGAACACGTAAATCAGATCTACTGATATCGCAGAACAGCACAGTCCAATAGTTTTATCGTTGATTTGGCCAATAGCCTGGATAAGTGCCTCCTCTTCGTCGGCTAGCATCACTCCCTCCATGAGCGCCAGACCCAGCCGGGGGGATATCACTAGAAGGAAAAGAAGACTGTCGATCTGGCTCCGTAAGGAATCTAGGGGACCCTGCATATCGATAGCCACTTAGCTGGTCGTATATACGCGAATCTGGACTTGGATTTGAGAGGCTATGAGGTTGCCTGATTGGAAGTGGTTGGAAAGCCCCTGGTTGTGGGCTTGACGGGTCATATCGAACGCCTTTAGGCGCCAGCTGCCCTCCTTGCCAGCCGCTCACTTCAACGTTCTGAGGTGCGTAGGGCGGTCCGTAGTACCCTGCTGCTACGGCAGGTTGTGGATAGGTGGATTGTCGCTGATTGTAGGGGACTAGCTGGGATGAATGCAGTGGAGAGACTCTTTGTGGGATCTCCAGCCCCTGTGGGAAGGTCGCAGCATGTTGGGGAGGAATCTGGGGGGGATATGGCGTATGAGGTGCACTTTGCGGGCCACAATCTCTGTAGGTGCCAAGATCCCCTGCATAGGCCGGACTCGGCTGAACAAACGTTGCGCTCCTTTGCCTGGATGGCTCGGCTTGACACTGTTGGGCCTGTGATGGGGCAGACAGGCTACTTGACCTGCTAAAAGGACTTGCCAGATGAGGATTGGCACTGAGAGGAGACAAATTCTCCGAATATTGAACCCCGGAATATTGAAGTCCCTCATTGGTTGATGAAACCGGCGATAGGTTGCCAGATCCTACAGCAGAGCCAGTACCAGGTGGGAAGTTGGTATAAACAGAAGACATAGCAGCAGGTCTCTGCTGTGTGCTACCACCCGTCAAACTGAGGTTGTGGAGAGAGGGTATAGACTCATATGGAGATCGAGCATCTCTCAAACTAGGTTGCAAAGTCTGAGTAAATTCGAATTCTTCAGGCACGGCTCTTGACCTCATCATCCGTTCTTGGTCGTCGGTCGTTAATCTCTTCAGCTTCGCTCGTCTAGAATTTCCCATAAGCCTTGATTGAAAACGCAATACCCTTGACGACAAACATACCTGTTCTGGAACCATACCTGTACCTGTCGTGGGCTGAGCCCTGGGATGTCGCGCGATAACCTCTCTCGCTGTGCTGCGTTTGGATGAGCTTGACGCGCGAATTCACTCATGAGATATCGGGTTTGAGCATGGGTCAATCTTGAGAAGCCGAGTCAGTACGTCATTCGTAGCTTATCGAAAGAGCACACATGCCTGAAACGTTTCATCTTGCACTTCTCCGCCAATCTCTCTGCCCCTGACTTGTAATCTTCTGTCCCTTCCATAGACTCTTCTTCATCTTCCGAAGATGAACTGAGATCCTCTTCTTCCTCTGACTGATATTCAGCCTTGGTCAAAACAAGATTCGGCGTGTATTGAGAGGCTGGACTGGCGGATCCCAAAGGTTGACCAGGTGCGCCGGCATGAGCATTCCCAGAGAAGCCAGATGCGGAACCTGGTGAAAGCAGGTGAGCCCCTTGCCTATCTCTTCCCCCAGAGCTGGCTCCCCGTCCCAGATTGGTTCGGCCAGACGCAGATTCGCGAGAAGCTCCATGCTGGTAGCCTCTCTGGGACTGCGATGCCATATCTTTTTCGTTTCTTGAGTATACGAGCCGCCATAAGCCGGATCCTGGGGCGTTCTTGGAGTTGAAGGAGATAGCGTCTTGGGGATGGATCGCAACGTAGGTTCACCACAGCAGCGTTCAGCTTCTGATTCGAGATGGTGTCCAGGCTTTGATGGTGACTCAGGTGGAGATGGAAGAAAGCGTGGGCATCGTGGAGGCAGGAATCTCTCTTTAAGAGTCACTGAGGAACACCACGGACGCAGGCTCGTGGCAAATATTGTATGTGCAATAGGTCATCGCCGAGTACATACAGCTAGGCATCCTACTACTGATGAAGGAATGCTAGTAGGCACGAGCTTATCCGGACTATATTTAGTGCAGGGAAGATGTTGCGAGAACAACAGTCGCGTGCGTGAGAAGTTGAGAAGGAGAGAAGGGTCAGTTGGCAAGGCGGCTTCTGAATATGTTCCCAAGAGCCTAGCTCTCTTGGGCGGCTGCTGCCTAGTCGATATATCGCGGAAATTCAAGATGAAGTAGGTCAGACTGGTAATGCCAACACGAGTGCGAAGCCGTGTTTACGGGTGGGACGCTGAAATCGTCGAGGTCGCAACAATGTGGATATGATGTCGACAGCATTTAGCCCACGCAGGATATCAGTATCTTGGCTGGCGGTAAGACCGAGGGATCGAATCGTAGAACTAGCTAGCGTATCTGTGACCTTGGCGGAAACGTCAGCCTCCTTCCCTACCAATGCTCCGGGACCTGCGGCTTCAATGCAGGTGCACGTTGGTGATATCAGCCCGGTCCAAGTGGGTACCCTCAAATCACGGAAATTGAAGAAGGATGTAGCTGGCTGAGCCGGCAAAAATAGGGCAAGGTTTGTGTTCCACGGATGCTTACTGACACTTGTCCTGGAGCCTACCAGTCAGTGTAGTGCACAAAACGTTGCGTGAAGATTGCTCGGCTTTCTTGCTGCAACCTAGCCGGAAAAACTTCCCTTCAAGTGCAGTCAACCCCGTCGTCAATGTCTCGGTGTTAGAGAGGCAATTGAAATGAAGACCCAAAAAGAGCGCAGGTAGGATATCTCCGTCCTCGTTAATTTGTGTACTGGGATCAGGACAGATGGGGACAAACGTATCTCGTAACGAGACTAAATGCGGTGTTGCTAGCAAGGGTGTGTCTGATTAGGCAGCCTTGGATGAAAGCCCAAGCAGGAATCTTTGCATGGCCGCCACCTGAGCGCGCACGGGAACGGGGGAGCCGGTTTACCAGCCCTGGACACGGCTTACAAGATCAAGTGCTGTGTGGCTGTGAAGCCTTGTGTGTGATGCCATCTTCGCTCACAACAATCATCAGTCATTTGGCGTCCACATATCACCGCTCAGCAAATTTAGTTGCTGGCGTTAAGCATTGAAGGATCGCACAAAGTACTTTTGGGGGTATGTCTGATGCATGTGCCTGTCTAAGAGGGGCATCTGAAACCAAGCCTATAGGGTGGTGGCACGGTAGTAGCCCTCTAAGTGGTCACATATAAGACTAACACCTCCCATGGAGAACGGAGGCTCTAAACGCTAGACTCCTATCAGTTGGGGTGACTACCAGAATTCCACAGCAGGTGGAATCCGCGGCAAATCCATTACAGCGTCCAAGACGTTAGGCTTGGACTATGATTTGGAGATGATGTTTCGAGTGGATGGGAAGCAGGCTTTGGAGCTAGCACGGCTAGAGTGGAGGCTTGCGTTAGTTGAGGCGCAAAAGCGTTGAAGATTCACCATCGTGGAAAAGCCCGGAAGTTAAGCTTGTGTAGGGAGCTCGAAACGAGACCGCGTTTCGAACCTCAGGGCTATGTCATTACTGTCAAAGCCATTGTGTGAGATTGACTGTTCGATCGAGCACCTTCCTTAGAGAAGAAGTAGAGTGATGGCAGGTCACATGTCACATTCGGCTGTCCGCATAGATACGGCGCACACTGTGACAGGGGAACTCGCAGTCCTAATTTCAATAATACCATTCTTCGCTTGCACGGTTGCACCGAAGACCAGCATGAGATTACCTCAGGGCACAGGCTTGACCGGGCAGACGATTAGGGGCTTCTCATCAAAGCCTCGAAGCTTGTTCAGTAATCGGCGATTCACACGTTTGCGACTTCCATTGATGAGTCCGTGTGATTCCGTTTGGAATCACATGTGCGTATGCGCTGTGAGCCTGCGGGATGGACGAGATTACAGATGTTGGTGATGGAGGCAGTGCATTTGTTGGATCGACGTTGGAAAACACCACCCACAGCTGACTTCGCACAGCATAAGTCGCAACGCACTCAGGACACAGTGCTGGTATTGAAACGCGCATTCAATGCGAAAAGCCGTCGGACACATGCTTGCTGAAGCCTGTTGATTGGAGGTTGGAGGTAAAAGTTCGATATAGTCGATAATGCGCTATGACTGTTTGGGTAGTTGGATGCTGCAGCCCAAGTCATGCTGCAAGGCACACAACAACTATTCCGTACATGTCAACTGTGACCCTACATCATTGGCCATTGATGATACGTTCTGCTCGGACGTAAGAAGATTCTCAAGTGACGCAAGAATTGTTGCGTGTTGTGGTATGCCGCGAGAGATGCCGAAGGATCTTCACTTTCAAGTTTGAAGGGAGGAGAGTAGCGCGTGGTGCGATGCTTGCGACCCATGTAGGGCTATAAACAAGTGGTCTGACAGTTTTAGCTTGCTGGTCCATTTATTCCAGTGTTCATGTTCCAGAGCTCCCCGGTCCCGCCGCCTCCCTTGGGGGCCATTATAGGGGAGCCAACCCGACCGCGCCGCTAGAAGACAACGTCTCATGCTCCTCGCAGTCAAGTCTGAAGGAAGGCGAGGAACACACGAGAGCAAACGAAACATTTCAATCGTCGTTGGATTAAGGCTAGGCTCCGACGCGTACTAGATTGGCTGCGGCGCTACGAGTGTCGGCTGTAAATGTTCGCGCCACGAAGTGGGTTGTGGCCAGAAGAGGCAAGAGCATGGAAATATAACCTCCTCTTGAAGATCCTTTAGAGTGTGCGGTAAGGTAAGCTGTCACGAAGCTGCATATGTTGTAAGCGTGCAAGGTTGCAAAGGCATCAAAGAAGGGCGGTCTTCGGGCAAATTTGCGGAAGGCAACAGCACCGAGATGTAAAATGAAAACACTCCAAACTTAAGGTAGGTACGGATGGCGTAGTTGGAAGGTGCAACTGTGCTTGTACCTGTCATCCAGACAGGTCTCATTCTGATTGAATTGCCCACGCCTCACGTAGCAAAGCGAGGGACCCAGGACAATAGCTCGTATAAACATCTACCGATGGCGAATTGGACGGTGGTCCATGATTCCATCAATTCAACGGACTTCAAGCATGAGATACAAATTTGTAGCTTTCCGGATATGCATGGATGCACGGGCAAAGATATATAGCAGATATCACGTATAGAATGTAAAAAATCGATCTAATGGGTATCTGACATCTACTTGACAACTGCCTCCTGTACGGTCTCAGTTCCATTCTCACTCGAAAGCTCATTCTCTATATCAATCGGCAGCACCGTTGCTTCTTTCATTAATTGGTCCTGAGTCTCTTCCGTCCCATTCACTTCTTTCTCCCCATTTTCGTCGCCCTCGGGCTCAAAGAGAGCGTCTAATTTGTTGCCATCATCTATCTTGTCGAAGAGATTGAGTTTGTTTTTCGATGCAATCCGAAGTGTCCGCCATAGCTTGCTTGCTCTTGCGTCGGTCAGCAACCGATTTTCTTCATCTGTCTTCGCCATGCTAATGTCAAAGTCATCATCGGCGATGGGACCTCTGAACGATTCTACAGTCGGTATCGAATATCTATAAAAGTCAGATACACCCTTGAATAACATACATAGCTTTTACCTGTCGGGGTCCTTCAGCATTTCCGCTCCATCAATATCACTTCGGTCACTAAGGAACTTGAGATCTAAAGACCCCAAGGGCGTTGGTCTCAATCTTTTGTTTGCACAAGCCCTTTCTGCGCCTGCCTCCGCCTCTGCAAAATCCTGGGCAGAGAGGGGATCACGTTGGATTAGCGGACAGCCTTCGGCTTTCCAGTGAACCCAATTTTTGTCCCTCGAAAGAACTGTATCCACCATACGATAGTAGAACCTGCCTTCTGTGCCTTGTTGCAGATAATCGGCTATATCGCTCCTCATGGTGGACGCCCATTTCGCCTGTTGTCATTAGTCAAAGTCGAATCCTACGACGGCTTGTAGTGTTTGACATACATTCTCCTCATTCAACGTGTAGCTGTAAAGTACCGATTTATTAATGGCGTGTTCGAGCTTTTTCTTAGCTTTTGGGGTGAGCGATAGAAGGAAGTCAAGTAGGATTAACGCTTGCACGAGGATATGACGACGGAAGGCTAGATCGCTGACCTTGTACAATGTTAGTACATTAAGTCCTGAGAGCTAAAGGGAGCAACTCTCACCTCCAGGTCGAACAGGTCCCGGCTTGTCAAGTATTTAGGGTTGAAACTACTTGATAGCTCATCTTCTTGGCCATTCCGTTTCCGCTTGACTCCACGCTTGTTTTCGTCTGGTAGCTTCGAGGTGCCTCGGGCTTGGAGTTCCTGGTGCACTTCTCTGAATTTGCGCATGGTTGCCTCAAGTCCGCTGCGAAAACTTTGTAGATATGTATCCTCAAACAGCCGGGTTGGGGTAGAAAAATTGACTTGCAAAGACCAGAAGACAGGGTAAAGGGTGTCTATATCTGGTGCTCTTTCCTGCAGTTTCTCTTCCTGCGCATCAAATTTGACGGTCTTTGAAGATGTTCCATTTTGTTCCCCCGAGCCGTTTGGCTGTCCGGCTGCAGACTTTCCTCCTGCCTTCACGACACCCTCCTCGGACTCCCCCACGTCCTCCTTTTGATCAATCTCCATTTCATCTTCAACTTTGGCTTCCACTTTGGGAGGCAAGTCTTCATAGACTGTGACGTTCTCGACGTGGTATTCTCCCCTCAAGTTTATGGAGCTCCTGTCACCCAGTGGGAAGCTCTGAAAAAGAAATATGAACACTCTGCCACAGAACACCGTATCTTCAGCTCGCGAAAGTCGACGAAGGAGTTCATTGCAAGCTCGCAATATGATGAGACTCTTTTGCTTAAAATGCTTCTACAGCAGTGACACAAATTAGGCTCCGATCATAAGTGAGACAAGCTTGAAGTGTACTAACTGCAGTGATGCGCTCTCTTCTTGAGTCTAGGTAGTCAAAGACAGTCCTACATCCGTCGATGGTCTGTGTATCCAGTAGTTCTTCTACCAACCAGAACAGCAAGCTGGGTTCGCAGTATTCTTCAGTTTGTCAGTCAGCTATATAAATATCTGAACACTGAGGGATTACCTAAGTCCGAGAGTGTGGACAGGATATCGAAAAGATTCCATACTTCGCTGAATGTGGGACCCTCGATAGTTGTTGATGCCTGAGACACTTAGCTTTCGTCAACGCCTCGAGAGCGGAATCTTACCAGAAGATCGTAGAATATATTCCGACACGCAGTCTCAACTGCGGCATACTCTCGGTTAACGGGTCCTTGAGATCTTTGCCCAATCTCTTCGATACCTCCTTCGAAATCTGGAGTAGTCAAGGCGGGCTCGATACCAACATTTGGTTTGACGTCTCGCGCGCATGCGAGTAGCTTTCTGAAAGTGGCTGTGAACTCGTTCACGGACTCGATTCCTGCGCTGGACATGTTCGATGTGCCTGTGCAAGCGAGCTCGCGCTTGAATTCATTAGGATATAGTACCAAACGCTTCTTACTATCATTGATAATGGTGATGGTCATTGTCAACTATTGCACGCTTGAGGCTCTGCGGGCCGGTTATTGCAAAACGCGCTAGTGGTAAGAGCTCAAATCAAGCCAATGTGACGCGACTTTGTATAGAGCTGGGGAGGGTACGAAGCTGAACCTGCCAGATCAAAGAGGTATAGAACGAGAGCGCTTTATTAACCACGCTCCCTAATCTACGAAACTCGACTGTATACCGTCGCAATCTCCGCGGGGACTTTTCAATAGCTATGCCAGAAATGAGCCGAGCAGAAGCAGGGGACTTCCTGGCTGGTGAGGAGTTGGAAGATGACACTCGTTGGACACAGCTCGCAACAAAACACTGGTTGAAACCCTCCAGGTCAAGAAAGGTCAAGCCAGAGGTTATCAAGAATGGAATCTGGGATGCGCTGGAGGGGGAAGATTTTCTTTTTAAATCTCTTCTACAACTTGAAAACCTGCAACTCTTAGAAAAGTATGAGACCATAACGCATGGAGATCAGATGCTGACTGTGGGTAGCTATCTATGGCCCGGCTACACCGACGCATCAACAAATTACCACGTTCTTTTGACGGCGTTGCTGGTGACTGTCAAAACTAGGCAAAATCTCCCAAGCTGGGGTTAGCATGCCAGTCCGCACCTGTAGGCCTATTCTGATCACTCTCAGATGTCTTCTCCGATGACCCTCCACGCTTTTCATCGTTCTTCCGCCGCGTTTTGTCAATGAGCTTGGACGCCTCTTTGGCCGCCAAAATCCGAACCCATTTGCTTACCTTCCTAATCAGCGCCTTCCAATCACTGGACAATGGGCTCGTTCGTAAAGAGTGCGCACCACTAGTTTCAATATCAATATGGCATAATCTGGCGAGCGAGTCAGCACGAGAACACAGATTTAGAGAGCATGGTCAACTTAGAAAAGCATGGCGGGCTGCTGCTAAACGATACGAGGCTGCCGATGAGGAGACACAGGCTAGGTTACGATTTGAACGAGCCTGGTTATACACTCTGTTGATGGATTTTTTAGGGCGTTTGTCAAAGGAGAGCACAGGTAAATCCATTCATACCAAAAGCATCGTCGTTGCTGACGCGGTGGTAGAAAACCTCGTCTACTGCGAAAGCTTCCTCGAGTTTCTCACTGATCTTGAAAGTCAACTGCCTACAAGGCGGTATGTTAATACACTTACCCAAGACTTGAATCTTCTAGCTCTGATTCGAACATCTCCGATGTTCAACGTCCAAGCTAATGGTATTCTTCGTGACCTGTTTGTACTGTTTCGTCACTTCGTAAATTTTCCTATTGATGAAAATGCGGGCACGCAGTACTCTAAGGCCCAGTCAAGTGAAAGACACTATGAACGCCTAGCCAGGCTGCAGAAAGTTGCACTAAAGCACTTCAAATCAAAGCTTACTATACTAGCTCTGTCCAATTATGGTGCTATTGATCACCGCCAGGAACTGGGAGCTCACTTTGCCCCCCTCATAGACGCCGAGTTGGAGGAACTCTGCACATTACTGGGCTTTCGGACGGCCTATCCATCCGCAGCTGGTGTCCAGCTGAATCGGGAGCTCCTAATGGAGATCTTGATATCAGGACATGAGCGGAGGAAGGCCTTCCAAGAGACTATACGCAATTTGACCACGAAGCCTACCGAGGTCGACCTTTACGACTTATCACTCATGCGAAATGAAACATATACTGGCGCTCGTTCACTTGCTATTCCCAAAATCAATCTCCAGTATCTTAGTGTCGGAGATTTCCTTTGGCGGTCGTTCATCCTCTACCGGTGCGAGCAATTTTTCGAGATTCGGAGGTATCTAGAAGATATCATCAAGCGGCTACAACCTGAAGGCTCCGGCGCAGATGGAGGTGTACGCTTTGATGGCTTCTCCAGGATGGCACTTCCTACCACTAAGCCTGCGTGAGTACTTCTTGACATCGATTAAGTTTGAGGGATTGATCTAATACTGTCAAAAGGATATTAGAAGCCGCACCAGCGAAGGTTGGATATGACCAGCCAGCTTTTGTCAGAGCTGAGATAACGCTCAATGTAAGCAGGCTAGCCGATTCTGTTCAGCGGGATTGGGACTCTCTCCGGCCAGATGACGTTGTTTACTTGCTGGCTGTAAAACCCAATGAGAGCTCCAGTGGCCTGACTAATGGTCACTCTGAGCCGCAAGGTGCACTCAATTCTGGCCTGCTCGTTTTACGGACCGCAGAGGTTGTACAACTGCTAGATGAAAATGGTCGGCCTATCAGAGAATCTCAAGTCGACCAAGTCAATGGGCGCGGTAGGAGACCACGCATTCGACGGCTGATTGTTAACCTTGATTCTACTGCTTTCAAGGGTGATTTGGAGCTCAAGGACAAGGGAAGTCCAGATGTGTACGACTCTATCAATGTTATTGTACGTCGTAATCAACGGGAGAACAACTTTAAGAAGGTCCTAGAGACTATTCAATGTCTCGCTCTATCCGACGTACCATTACCAGCGTGGCTGCAAGAAGTGTTCCTTGGTTATGGGGACCCTGCTTCTGCAACGTACTCTCGACTTGTGAATCAGCTCAAGGCTGTTAATTTCCGGGACACATTTATCGATTGGCAGCACCTTGTAGAAAGTTTTCCTGGCAAAGTAAGGGCACGTAAACAATCATCAATGCCTTAGAGCTAATCGATGTCTCAGGTAATTGAAGCTCAAGGCGAGTACGTTAAGTCTCAAGGGCCTCCATACATCCTTGAGGCCTCGACTACCTCGACGCCTGTCAATTCAAAACCCTCGAAGAAGCGTCGACGTGGTGAAGCCGAACCCATACGGCAGGGTGAAGAGTCCATTAAAGTTTCCACCTACCGGCCTCCTGCCAGTGGACCTTACCCTAACGATGCGCCAAAACTGAATCGTATCCGTTTCACACCTACCCAGGTTGAAGCAATTGCCTCAGGCACACAGCCAGGTCTGACGGTCATTGTGGGACCCCCCGGAACTGGCAAAACAGACGTAGCTACACAAATCATCAACAACATCTATCATGACTTTCCTGCCCAAAGGACCTTGCTAATAGCCCACAGCAACCAGGCACTAAATCAGCTTTTTCAGAAGATCACGAGCCTTGACATCGACGCACGCCATCTGCTGAGGTTGGGTCAAGGAGAAGGTGGTCTCGAAACAGAAGAGAGCTTTAGTAAGCACGGACGGGTGGAATCATTCTTGGATAATCGTGCATACTTGCTGGCTGAGGTTGATCGACTTGCCGCAAACTTTGGCGCCCCCGGAGCTCACGGCAGTACTTGCGAAACGGCTGGTTATTTTAACTCCGTATACGTGCAACCAGCCTGGTCGAAGTTCTGGGACCTTGTTAATGATCCTGCGAGTGCCAAAACCAACATACTTTCTTGTTTCCCCTTCTATCACTATTTCCAGAATGCACCTCAACCGCTCTTCCCTCCTTCTACCTCCAAAGACGATGTTATAGAAATTGCTCGCGGTTGCCGTCAGCACATCTGTAAAATCTTCACCTCTCTCGAAGACATTCGCCCTTTCGAAATTCTCCAGAATAACAAGGATAAAACGAACTACCTTATGATCAGGGAAGCTCGCATCATCGCCATGACTACCACGCATGCTGCCATGCGTCGGCAAGAGATCACCGAGACAGGCTTTCACTATGATAATGTGGTAATGGAAGAAGCAGCTCAAATCACAGAGATCGAAAATTTCATCCCCCTCGCCCTTCAGAAACCCAAGAATAGCGAACTACCTCTACAAAGAATCGTTCTGTGCGGCGACCACCTCCAGAACTCCCCTATAATACAGAACATGGCATTTCGCCAATTTGCCAACCTCGAACAGTCACTCTTTCTCCGCTTCGTCCGCCTGGGAGTACCCACGATCAACCTTGACCACCAAGGCCGTGCACGTCCCAGCGTAGCAGAGCTTTACAAATGGCGTTATCCAGGTCTTAAAAACCTGCCAAACGTACAATCGGAGCCTGAATACTTACGTGCCAATGCTGGGTTTAAGTATGAGTATCAATTTATAGATGTTCCTGACTATAAGGGCACCGGCGAATCCCAACTAACACCGCACTTTTTTCAAAACCTTGGAGAAGCAGAATACGCTGTGGCAATATTCCAATACATGCGCTTGCTTGGTTACCCGGCAAGCGAGATCTCCATCCTAACCACTTATGCTGGACAAAGGGCGTTGGTCAAAGACGTACTAGGCCACCGATGTGCAAAGAACAGGCTGTTTGGCATCCCAAGGATCGTCACAACCGTGGATAAGTATCAAGGAGAGCAAAATGACTTCATCATCCTCTCTCTTACCCGCACGCGCCACCCTGGCTACCTCCGCGATATCCGTCGTCTGACTGTCGCACTCTCGCGTGCACGATTGGGTTTGTATATTCTAGGACGCCGAAGCGTTTTCCAATCTTCACCAGAATTGCTACAAGCCTTCGAGCTACCCCTCAGAAGACCCGAAAACCTGATAATCACGACTGGAGAAGTCTTTCCCACCCAGCGTATGTTAGAGGATGACGTAGAAGAGACGGAAATGGCTGGGGTGGAGCATCTGGGACAGTACGTTTTTGAGATGACGCAGGCGAAGGTAGAGATGTTGAAGAGAGGTGATGGCAGTTTGCCGCCTCAGGAAGCGGATTCTAAAGTATTGGAAGAAGAGGAGATGGACGCTGAGAGCATCAAGGAGGAGGATCCCGAAGAGCTGGACGAGATCACGTGAATAGTGCGGTAACAGGCCAAAGTTGCATTCTCTACTTTAGATATCAGAACTCCTTTAATGGGTTCTGAACGGCAAAATGCGAGGGAGGTTAGTGTACATTTGACACATGTGATGACACATCTGCAATAGTGACAGCTAGGCCATCGCGCTGATACCTAAACGAGCCAGGCTGAAAAGTCAACAAACCCTAATATGTGGGACAGGCTATCCTACACCTCGCTTTCACTCATTCAATTTAATCTCAATCATTAGCAGATTCACCACATCGCTCTGCTAATACGATAAATTGCATGTCTACCTACATTGAAGACTCGTACAGCGCTACTCGCCTGTCATCGAAGCTGAAGCTGAACATGAAGCTGCGTAGCGCCGCCAGAAAGAGCGCTGATGTGAGTTTTCCAAAATCCTAGACTAGAGCGATTCTTGAGCTCACCACTTAAAGTACCCAGAAAGATGCTTCATTTCCATTGTGCTACAGCTACCACCAGAGACCAGAAATATGATGTATAAATTCGTCTTAGGAGGAAAACTCCTTAGAGGATGGAGATTCAGTGCGTGGATAATCTACGAAGCCACGATATCGGAAGAAAATGCTCAGAAACATTTTAATCAAGCAAAAGCTCCCGCATGGTGCTTTGAAGGCGACACATTGTCATGCGGAATGTCAGGATGAAGGTGAATGTGAAAGCGAGGATTTGGAAGGGGACGAGGAGATGGAGGTAGATGAGGATTCAGAGGCCGACTTTCGTTGCGTTATACTGATCCGCTCTGATCTGTGTCTCCTATTAACATGCCACCAAGTGTACTGTAAAGCAAGATACATTCCCTTTTCAGCTAACACCTTCTCATTCTGCGACAGCGCACGGGTTAGAACGTTCCTGGGTCTTCATTATATTTTGCCGCATATGCCATTCCCAAACCTATCATAGCGACCCGCAACCTGCAGTCCGCAGTATACATCTTGAAATACAACTCAAGCACAGGAACGATTGTGCGGATTAGAGAGGTCATTCTCGAGATTGTGAATCGATTCAAACCTAGAGAACATCAATTGGAGCTTCAACCAAGGCTATATTAAAGATGAGTGGTATTCCCTAAGACTGACAGGCCTGGGCCGGGAAATCGGGCAAAGTGACGCTCGCATGTGGGATGCAATGATGGAAAACCCACTGGAGCTCGCAAAGCTACCACTGAGGAGCGTGACTTTTGACATCAGCGACGAATACGGTCGAGACCGATGGAACATTCACGACGACTAGGGAGTAATATAGGGCAGAGCGAGCCTACCGCTGGACCCTCTAAGAAAAGCAGTCTTGAGCCAAAGCAGTCAAGGAGGCTATCCTCAAGTGCGCTGAATGAGGTAGAGAAATATCGGCTTGTAGATGTAAGCTTCCATGGAAAACACCATGGGAGGCGAGACGAGATTGGAAGCCCATTACATGCATAGTGGTTTTGCAAGATTGTAAGACTTAGTAAAGGGGAATCTATGGTCACGAAAGTAAAGAAAGCGCATGATATAGCTAATGAAAGACTGTTTGATGGAATGACAGCGCCTTTGTATCTTTACTTCCTTGTACTTCCACCCAAGTGTCATGCTACTCATTCTCTAACAACTCGTAATTACAGTCAATGGAGTACTGACCTCATATGGTTCCCTTTTGCGGTGGACCATCCAACGCATGACTGATGCTCTATTCTCCTGACCTGAGCATCATTCGTCGACGTCACCAGTGAAATACAGCAAAATTCAGATGCTGAAGCACCAAGAAATTTGCCACCTTGCGTGATGATCTACGAGGTGAGGTTGAGACGACGACGTTCGACAACGAAGAAACAAACCTCAAATAGGCGTAGCGTCTCATCTTCATGTGTCGATCACCTCGTTTGCCACCGCTAGGGAGATTACCAATATCAAATTAATAGTGGCAAATGTGTTGACGAGGAGAAGGAAGTCCGAAGCCTGGCGAACAATTTATTTCTCGCTAGTATTGTATATAAGCGGGCGGTATTGAGTCGACAATGTCAGTGTGATAGTGTTCGTGACACAAACTTTGATGAGAGAGTTGTTAAGGGAATGAAGCGAAAGTCACGCATATAGATAGCATATAGTATAGGAAGTTTGAATTCTATCAAGATCTCTAATTAGCAATAGCTCTTTCCAAGCGCCTGCCAATCACAAAAGGATCTTTACCAAGGTCTATCTATCCTCGAAAGCTTTTTTTTGGCTGGTCCTGAAGCAGTGGGGTGCCGGGTGTTCACTCTATATGCATGACTTGTGCTCCATTTCTTTTCGATCAAAGGTAGCAGAAACGATCCCAATATCTGCTGAGTTCAACCTAATCTTCGGAGTCTCATTGATCAATCCATTGTTCCTAGGCGATTCGGCAAGCTCCCATATTATTCACGCGGAGAAAGCTGCTCCACGATGTTGTTGTCGTCCTTCCATGCTTTCGCAACGTATCTGTTCATTTCCAGATACATTAGCATGCACCCTTCACTGATTCCCGTCCTACATCCCGGAGACAATGTACTCACTTCGTGTGGCTTCCCCTCGCAAGCAAATTATCTTTCTCATTGAAAAATAGGATAGAAGTGTAAGCCAGAGTCTTCCCAAACTTGTCACAGCTGGCCTGAGCGCGGATTTTATCCCCAATTTTGCCGCCCGAGTTGATGAAGGTCACATTTAGGTCTGTAGACACACCGGTAGAGAAGAGACCCTTGGATGCTACGGCTAGGGAACCGCCAAGGTCCACTGTCACAACGCAATCAACTTTTTGTGCTGATCGAAAGGTGGAAGGTACTCCTACCCAGACTAGCCATGGTGCCACCATGTAGGATGCCAAGCCGGTTCTGAAGAGAGAACATTAAGCATTTTATGAGAAGTAGACATAGCAGGATCATTATCTGGGATGGACGTACAGTGTGCTCTTTCTTGACATCGAGTTCGAACTTGACAACTCCGGGAGTTGCGTCAATTACCTTGAGCTGGAGAGAAGGAAAATTAGCCATCCTGATGAGACTTGGAATACAAAAATCACAGAAGACATCGAACAGACTGCTCGATTAAACACCAGAGGCTTGGAAAGTCGTGGGCTATTCTTGAAGATTCTCCTTACTTAAGCTACATAGAGAGACCAAATCTCAAACACCATTCAAGCGATATATTCATCAAAAGGACTTACACCATCAAGAAGCCTTGCAAATAAGTGTCAATTAGCTATTTGTTTCGCATCTTGACTTCATCCCATTGATACCTAGGCTCTAGTCCCGAATTTGCCCTGAATGACTCCCATACCTGCCATTGGTAAGCCAAATACATGCAGTAGTCGATATCACCGTACCGATCTGACAAATTTGGAGGCCAACGCGTTCGCCATGGTGCATATGTACTCAGCAAAGTCAGGGACAACGATTGGTGGTGGCACCAAAGGCAAAAGTCTTGGCGCTTTCATTCAACGACAGGGCGTCTCATTATTTCCGGACTATACTATAAATTCCACACGCTGGACAGATAACACTGGCTACGTCGAAGAGAAGGTCTCAGTGCTCATCGACGCAATGTCGGCGTCTTCTCTTCGATCGTTCGAGTACCTGGAAGGTCTTCCAGGTACCACCTTCAATCGGCTGTACAAACAGCCCTCTACAGCGCTTGCTATATTTAGGCGCATGCTGCCTCACCTGGGTATGCTTGTTCGGCCTTTGAGTATTCCTGGACCCTTACTGACTGATGCAGCCAAAAGCTTCGTCATGGCTCTGCTGTACATCAGCCGGCCCATGCCTGTCACAGACCTTGAGGCTTGGGTGCGGCCAGATGCTAGAGTGTACGCATAAGAAGCATGGAAGATTGCAAATGTTAACTCTATAGAAGTGAACGAGACAGCTCCATCAATCTACTGGAAAGATTACACATCCTAGCTGCTGCGGCAAATCCTGGAAAACTACGAGCTTACAGCCTGACCAACCCATTCGCTGCCTCCTTACGGCTCGCGTTGACTGGAGGCGGCGCGCATAACTCATTCGGAGTGCCTTCAGATGTTTCAGACGATGATTATGTTAATATCCCAGAGCTCGACGAGTTTGCGCGTAGGCAGTGGGAGGGAGTGCTTGGCTACATGGTCGGTAGCACAGGAGTAGACTTGGACAATGCCGGCGTCGCACTCAGCCCTGGCGTGCAGCATCTGCTGAAGCAGGGCAGACTGGTAGAAATTAGAGGGAGAAGAGCTGAGATTACGCAAGATGGCTTCGCATTCATTCTCCAAGAAGTCAACGCTCAAGTCTGGACTATGCTCATCCTGTACCTCCAAAATGCCGAATCAGTACGCCCCCCTCCTGATCCCTACCACGTTACCTACACGAAAACCCACTGAACCCTACCAAGCTAAACATGGATGAAGTCGACGTCCTCTCCTTCCTCTTCACCCTCGGCTCCCTCGAACTCGGCCTCCCCTACAGCAAAGCAAACCTAACCCCCACCCAA
>QKZZ01000235.1:0-27716 GCA_003521265.1 Cetradonia linearis
GATTTTGGGGGGAGGTATAAGGCTAAGAAGTATGGGATGATACCTGGGGTGTGGTGATTTAGATCTTGGGTGGGAGTGGTTGAGGAATATATATGGGGTGCTGGGATGAGTTGGCTGAGATGGTGGATGTCTTACCTATGTGTTGTTGCTCTTACTAAAGTTAGAATACGTATTTTGTAGGGTGCAGAGAATAGACCCCTGCATCAATTAATATGACGCTTATTACACAGATCCATCTTGCTATTTTGAAGGGAAAAAGTTTTTACATCACGAACCATATTATATTCATTCGTAAACAGAATGCCCGCCTATCTACCAATCATGACTGTGTCCAGACCAATCATCCATAACACAAAAAATACACAAAGTCCGCCGGATCACCAGGCTCCTCGCTGCTAGCATATACCACACGCACAAAGAAGACATCACCCAATATTCACATAGAAGTCAAGCATGGTATCATCGCCCACCGAATCCATAAGATCAAACAAACATCACCACAACCGCTAACCCAGCAACAACCTCAATCCCACTCTTCAAAACCCCAGCCCCATTATGCGTAGGCGCAGCCGTACTACTCGAGGTTGCTGAGCCCGTACTCGAGCTTGAGGGCGCCGCCCCTGACGTTGTAGATGCAGTAGCAGCCGAGATCGCCGTGGCAACGGACGTACTAGTCACGAGCGTCGCGGGCGTCGTAACAGCAGCCGTATTACTCATCACCGTACCCGTGGCAGTAGTTATCGCCGTCCCCACACTCGTCGCAGCAATTGCGGCCGCCGAAGCAACTGAGACGGAAGATGCTGAAATAGCTGAGGCATCTACGGATGTAGCGCTCGACGCAACAGAGACGATGCTTCGTAGGGAGGAGGAGAGGGAGGCTTCAGGCGCGACTGGGACGGGGATGTTAGAGACGATTTGGCCGATTGTGGAAGAAACGGTTGCAGGGGCTTCGGTGATGACTGCTGAGCCAGTGCCCGCGACGTTGGAGGCCACAACAGCTTCTTCCGAGGCGGCGCTCGCGGAGGCTACACTGGCTGCTAATGCGGCCGTTGGGGATGCGACGACGGCCGGGGCGATTGTGATGGTGCCGGTGGGGATGGATGCTGTGGCTGGGAGTTGGACATTGGTGGTGAAGCCTTGAATCGCTATGGGCACGACCGGGCCTGGAGATTCAGTGGAGCCTTGGACCTCTGCACCTGAAGGGATGACAGAGGCGATAGATTCGACGACAGGGACAGGGCCAGTGACGGTGAAGATGCGGGTTTCGATGCTAATGCTTGTGGTTGGAGGGAGGGTGACTGTGGATGCGTAGATTGTTGTTGTAGTTGTTGCCGCAACGGGTATGAGAATGCTGTAGGGCATTCCGCTGACGGTAAAGAAGTATGTTGTGCTGCTTTGGGCGAGGAGGAGAGAGGGAAGGCATGCAAATACTGTTGCCAAGCCGAGGCGGGATACTGAGAATGGCATTGTGTAGAAAAACGCGCTGGTAGGCGTGCCTTTGTAGGATGATCAATTGCACGTGTTAATTGTGAGTATGGACTTGTAAAGGAATGCAGAAGGACTGTGGGCCATGAGATGGAGAGGCGTTAAGAAATATTGTTGCTGCGGAGTGAAGTGGCTGGAATTGCCAACCACTCTCGCAACGAGTGGCAGGAAACAATGAAGAAAACATGGAACTTGAGGAGGCAAATTGTAGCGGAGACTAAGGAGAATATCATGGGTCTTTCCAAGGTCCGTGTACTACTATCCCGCGTGCGTTGTAGATGTGCTCTTCTCCAAGATCTGACGTTGTTGTTCCTGCATTCGCGACCAACCATTTTGTAGGCTCATCTTGAAACGCATGGTACAGACCGAGGCTTCGGCTGCCAGTTTTCAATGATGCTTTCTCGCTAGCCAATTGCCACCATCGCGTAGAGACTTTGTCGTCGTCGCGGTGTGATATATGTCTGTACGTGTGAATCAAGGCAGAGAGGGTGGAGTGAATCCTGGAAAACAACCGTTGCCAAGGTGGTGGCTGGGCGATCTCTACGCTAGCCACGGCTAGCGTGGCACCCTCTCGCCTCCATATAAATAAATAAATAAATGAAGCAAGGTTGAAATATCTTTAGAGCCGGCTTTGCTCGATGTATTATTCTGATGAAATGTTGGCTTACGTGTGAGATGGTGACAACGTTATATAGATAGGCAGGATAGGAAGCATTTCTGTACCGAGCACATCAGGTGGGTAGGAGGTAGCATTCAAGTGGCAGTTTTGGGCGGTAGGATAAAGCAAAAGGATTGCTGCTGACATGATACACCCTGTAAGTAAGCAGCGGTGGTGGCGGTCTGCAAGATTTGCACTCCACGGAATGCCATCTCGTTATTGACTGAGTGAAATTTGAGGTCATTCAGACAGCAGTGTAACAGCACAAGTGGAAATTTTGATCTTCAACATCGACATTTATTTGCGGGGAGCCATCACAATCGCCAACTGAAAGCCAGACAGCAAGCAAATCTGATGTCAAAATTGCCTCCAAATGATATAAATGCATCATTCTTCCGTAAAAGTAACGCAATAGCACATGGGGGCACTGATCGCGTGCTTTTACAATTGTTCAAGACATTCCTTTATCACGAATTTTCAGCCAACGACTTCGAACGCCGCAGCAGAGATATGCTCTCGCCCTGCCACTATGTCGATATACCCTGCGGCTCGCCATACACCTAAAACCCGTGTCAAACATTGATAGCGCTCGCATGGTTCATCCAATCTTCATCGTCTTCAGTTAGAGCTTCCGCTGTGGTGAAATTCTAAACCCCGTCGAGCTCCAGGAGCCAATTCTTGTCCAAGCGATTGAAGTGCTTGTTGAACCCACGCGTTTCGGCACTGCCGGTTTTGTGCTTGGCTTCCTTAAGCTGCCTCCGGCCTATGCTCTTCCGTGACAGTCCCCAGACATGTGATACGATTGGTACATTGGACAGTATAAGAGGGACTATCCCGTGCAGGAGTAGAGATTGGCGAAGAGAACATGTATAAAGTGTTTGCTATAGTGGTGGAATCGGTGAATGCTGAGGCACATACAAGGTTCGCGAAGGAAACAAGGGTGAGGCACACCGAGACCTTCCGCATTGACGTTTTTGCAGCATAAGATATTGGTCACTGGGGTAGGCCACGGTTCGCTAAGCCAGCTGGAGGTGTGGGTGCGGTATCAAGGAGAGGTAAAGGTACTCAACCTGTATGCGGCCATGCTGGCGTAAGTTTGGGTTTCATCAGTCGAGTTCAATGCATGAAGGAAAGGAAATAAAATGAAATGATAGTTGTGTAGTCTCAGACAGCAGTTGGTACAATATCGATATCCACATTGTGTTTCAGAACAGGTCTGTGAGAAAATGTGCTTCATCACATGACGTGCAGGCTTTCAACAAAAGATCGGGGGGACCCACCACTTTCCAAGAAACCACATAATGACTCTCATAAGGATTCACGATGTGTGATGCTCGACAAGAGGGCTGAGATCGGCTGGTGCCTCGGGGCTAGCCGCGTTTCTCAGTTGGGTGTATAAACGCCTAGATCCCTGCCGTTGGGTCTAGTCGGTGCAGAAGATTAAGGTTCCTTTGTATCGTCTGGAACTATCCTGGCTCGACGTTTCATCCAATCTTCTGCTTTTTGAAGAATGACTCCATGGATTTCTGGCCTTCATCGAACTTCGAGCTACCGACTCCGCCCTTTGTGCGCTTTAAACCCTGTAGATGCTCTTTCCCATTTACCGTTTTGATGGTCACCTTGTAATCGTGGAGTTTTGGCAATAGGTCTTTGTCGTGACCTCGAGACACATGAGTATGTAATGCAGGGTTCGGTTCATTGTCGGGAATAGCTACATTTGATAACTTTCTCTGAATTTCAAGTTCCAGGTAGCCTGTGTTGGACCATCCACCGAGATATTCGAGCGGCGTGACTCCTCCATTGCCTACAATGAGCCCAGGCGAGAGGGCGACACCGTTCTTCGGCAGTAACCTGAGGAAGGACCGCCAAAGATGGGAAAGTATAATGCCATGAGACACAACGGCAACAATATTCTCCTTTTCCTGCTCTTCATCATGTAGGAGGGGTAGGAGGTAATCTGCAAGGAAAACGTTCATTCTCGAGTCCATAGATTCTTTAGACTCAACATCTTGGAAATTCGGATCATCTTGATGTTGAGACCGATGATCTTCCTTGCCTGACTTGTTGGAATTCCGGGGACGAGAGTAGAATGGCTTTCCTTCATAGAACCCGAAGTCTTGTTCCCTCAACACCTCCCTCACCGTCACTTCGAGCTTAGTCCCATGGGTCGCAACATTCCATGTGCATAAAGCCTCAGCAGTCTTGATGGCCCGTTGAAGATCGGAGCAGTAGATATGACTGAACTGCAACCCATTCTTTGCGAAGAATTTGCCGAGGCGTTCAGCTTGCAAGCTGCCGTGGATCGTTAGGGCAGAGTTTTGAATCCCTGCACTGTTTCAAGTCAGCTATCGATTGGGGCGTTGCAGGTAGAAACCCCTACTATACTTGGGCGACATTGTCGACCGTTTCACCATGTCGTATGAGAAAAAGGCGCATTACTGATACGAGTGGTATGGTGGTGTGCGTGGTGGCGGAGTCGGAGTCGGCGTCGAGATTGCTAGGGAGAATCATATGGGGCGCTAGAATAGCTTTAAATTTAGGGGCGCCAAGGAGAAGCGCAGGAACGCTCGAGAGACTCCCCAATTGTTCGACTCATTCACCAACCACTGAAGAACGCGAGGGAGATGGCTATTAATGGTTCGCATGATGTGGATTGTGCATCATTAGCTCGTCAGCCATATGCTGACAGCCTACAGGTGAAGGGTCCTGTAGTCCGATTGGCTGAGCAATACCTTGTTCGAAATTTTTGAAGCATACAGCTTTTCTTTCAGCCTGAGGCTGAGCTCATCATCTAATTGTATTTCCACGGCAACACCTCCCTGTGAAATGCGACATATGGACATATGCTTTGGACGCTGTGGACGCCTTACACGAACATGACAAGGTTACGGCAGGAAGCTTTACTGTTGCTAATGTGCCTAACGTGCCTGATGTGCTGCGATGCGGAGATATCCCAGGAGGGGGATGACAACTCTGCTTTTCTCGCCTAATCCGTGCATCAGTCAGACGGCGTTAGCCCGAGCTGAGTGGGAAATATGGCGTGGATGAAGACTGAAGAAATGCTCGTATAAAGAGTGAGCCTTGGACTACTCCGTAAATAACCTTCTGTTGCTCCCTTACTTATATTTCACATTCCCTACCCTGTCGCCAATTGACCGAATATATGTGCAAATACTTTCTGTAGACCTGAAGTGTTTTCATCACCTCCATCGCACTTGCTCGGCTGCGCGCCGCTACTGTTGCTAGCGTGGAACCTTCTCAACTGATTTGCTCTTTGCCCTTTAGTCCTTGTAGAATTGGCTCCTTTCTCGAAATAAGCACTCGAAAGAATTGGGTGAGTTACAACTCATATCCACCACATTTGGACACAAGTAAGAGTCCTTCTTGCGGTTTCCCCGATATTTGATCTCACAGGAGTAACCGTGACGGCAAAAGGTCCTCAATTGAAGTGTTTCCGAGATTGCTGATTTTATTCTAATACAGCATATTCGTCCCGCCCAATCGTCATCATGCCATATGCGGAGGCATCCCTCCCAAGCACGCCTCCCGAACAGCATGTCACCTTTCATAAGGAGGTTTCTACGCTGTTCGAGTCCGTGACCGGTGTAGTTAAGGCGGTCACAAACCCACTTCCAATTCAGACCGGTGACGGGACCTACATTCAGAAAACGAAACCCACAGGCGTGCTCAATGATATTGTCAGAATGCGCCCCAGGGATTATAGGACGCTCCTTGACCTGGCGAAAGTATCTTTAACCGGCGACCCCGTGAACGATGACACCTTTCTTATGGAAAGGCTCATCAAGTTGACGAGCGAGCTCCCGTTGACTTCCAGGGAGGGAGGTAATCTGAGCGACCTGTTCGTACAGCAATTGTACGATAATCTCCAGCATCCGCCATCGGCAACATTGGGCCAAGAGCACAAATATCGAGCAGCTGACGGTTCCTTCAACAACATCATGGCCCCTATGGTTGGAGCGGCCAACACTCCTTATGCGCGTAGTGTGCGCCCACAAGGTTTACAACCATTAGGCCGCCCTGAACCTGGTGATATTTTTGACAGCCTGATGGCTAGAGATGCCTTTAAACCACACCCAGCCAAGATTTCTAGCATGCTATTTTACTTGGCTTCCACTATCATACATGATCTCTTCAGTACCGAACACAAGACTGGCAATAATTCGACATCATCGTACCTTGAGCTGTCCCCTTTGTACGGTAATAACCAACAGGAGCAAGACCACATGCGTACCTTTAAGGACGGAAAACTCAAACCGGATTGCTTCAGTAACAAACGCGTGCTCGGATTCCCCCCCGGTGTTGGTGTACTATTGATCATGTTCAATCGCTTCCACAATTATGTTGTTGAGCAGCTGGCTGCAATCAACGAGTCTGGTAGGTTTACCAAACCAAAGGAAACAGAAGCAAAAGGACAATGGGCGAAGTACGACAACGACCTGTTCCAAACTGCTCGTCTGATCAATTGCGGTCTTTACATTAACTGCATCCTCAAGGATTATGTGAGAACGATTCTAGATCTGAATCGGACAGGGAGTGATTGGGATCTTGATCCTCGCAATGTCAAGCTTACGGGTCCGATGGCCAACGGAACCCCTGGCAACCAGGTCTCAGCTGAGTTTAATCTTGTTTACCGATGGCACGCATGCATATCGGAACGAGATGATGAGTGGACCCAGCAGGAATACAAACGATTGTTCCCCGGAAAGGAGCCAAGTCAGGTTAGTTTACCGGAGCTGCTGCAGGGCCTGGGTCAATGGGAGCAAGGCCTAAACGAGGATCCTCAAAAGCGCTCGTTCGCGAACCTCACGCGTGCAGAAGATGGAAGCCTGAACGACGATTCACTGGTGAAGATTTTGACGGAGGGTATTGAAGATAAGGCTGCAGCTTTTGGGTCAAGGAACGTTCCTAAGATACTGCGATCTGTAGAAATTCTTGGCATTAACCAGGCGCGTTCGTGGAACCTTGCCAGTCTCAACGAGTTCAGGACTTTCTTCGGTCTGACCAAGCATAAAACATTCGAGAGCATCAACAGTGATCCGGAAGTTGCAAATACACTCAGACAGCTTTACGACGAGCCAGACTTTGTTGAATTGTACCCCGGACTTGTTGTAGAAGAAGCCAAGCCACAGATGGTGCCTGGAAGTGGTCTATGTACAGATTTCACTATATCGCGTGCTGTACTATCAGATGCTGTGGCCTTGGTACGCGGGGATAGGTTCTATACGGTGAGCATATCTAAATTTCACGCACTAAGCTAGTTGTGGAGTGGCATCAGTTGTCTTCTAAAGAACCTCCGATAAGCTTAAAGTTTCTAATCCTTGACAGGTCGATTACACTCCCAAGCTCCTAACCAACTGGGGTTTCAACGAGGTCTCGTCTGATATCGCTGTAGATCATGGACATGTCTTCTACAAATTATTCCTGAGAGCTTTCCCAACCCACTTCCAGCCTAATTCTGTGTATGCACACTTTCCGCTCGTTATACCAGAAGAAAATCTCACTATACTTCATGAGCTCGGTCAAAAAGACAAATACACCTGGGAGCGGCCCCGTTACATGCCGCTACCCACATTCATCAAATCGTATGACGCTTGCAAATCCACACTTGCAAACCAGCAAGATTTCAAGGTCACCTGGGGGACAGCTATAAAGTTCTTAATGCACAACAGTGGGAAGGAGTATGGAGCAGACTTCATGCTGGCTGGCGATTCGGCACCCAACGCGCATTCGCGTGAGGTGATGTGCCCTGCGCTGTACCGAGAGAATTGGGAGGATGCTGTGAAGACATTCTATCAGACCATCACCTTAAAGCTCCTTCGTGAGAAGTCTTACAAGATAGCTGGGGCGAATCAAGTTGACATTGTACGAGACGTGGGGAATCTAGCACAAGCTCACTTTGCGGCAGAGGTTTGTGGCCCGTGAGATAGGAAGTTTTGAAGGATTTGTCCCAACTGACACCTTCGATAGGTCTTTTGCCTCCCGCTGAAAACGGAACAAAACCCTCTGGGAGTATATTCGGAAAGCCAGCTTTACACCCTCATGGCGCTTGTCTTCACCTGTATTTTCTACGATGCAGATCCAGCGAAAAGCTTTCCCCTGAGGCAGGCAGCCCGGAAGCTCACCCAGCAGCTGGGAGAGATTATGGAAACCTTGGTGCTCCCCGAACTTGCTCATGGCGTTTTGGGGGGTCTCATCGAGCGGTTCCATAAGCAAGGCAGCGTACTGAGTCTGTACGGTACTCACATGATCCAACAATTGTTTAAAAGCGGCCTGGGTGCTAAGGATCTCATCTGGTCTCAAATTCTACCAACAGCTGGTGGAATGGTAGCCAATCAGGGCCAGCTGTTCGCGCAATGCTTGGACTTCTACCTTTCGGACGAGGCAGCGCCACATCTAAAAGAGATTAATCGGCTAGCTAAGTTGGATACTCAAGAAGCTGACGACCTCCTCCTGCACTAGTAAGTACATCATCAAAACTGTTAAAACTTGGACAGCTGACCATTCGTAGCTTTATGGAAGGGTCGAGAATAAGAGCCACTGTCGGACTCTATCGTAATGTCGAAACAGAGATAACAATCAAAGACGGCGAGAACAATATCAGGCTCAAGCCCGGCGATGAGGTTTTGTGCGACTTGGTTACAGCTTGCCAGGATGCTAAAGGTTTTCCTGAGCCCGAAAAGGTTATCCTGGATCGGCCCTTAGACTCGTATATCCACTTCGGATGGGGGCCCCACATATGTCTTGGCTATGGCGTGAGCAAGCTAGCCTTGACAACCATGTTGAAGACTGTAGGCAAGCTGGAGAACTTGAGAAGAGCACCAGGGTCTCAAGGAAAAATCAAAAAGGTGCCCGGACCAGGAGGAATTACCATGTACATGACCGAAGACCAGTCCAGGTTTTTCCCGTTCCCAACCGCAATGAAGGTGCGGTGGGACGGTGACCTGCCAGCTGTGGAGCAGTGATGGGATTGTATTATGTAAAGAGGTGGCATTCAATGTAGCTTGGCATTCTTTTGCTGTCAAGGTATTGCAGAAGAACAGGTTTTATGAGTCGGTAACTGTCATAGTCAAAACTCGCTGTACATTATTGCTTTGGAGCACATAGAAAACGTAGCTGTATTCAAACGTGGAAAACGCAGAAAGTATCTATCTTTGCAGCTCTAGCCAGGTTATGAAACAATCGCCTTCTCTAAAAAGCATAGATCTGTGTTACCTGATACCACATGATTGGTTGGCGGCCACCATAGCACCATAGCACCTCAAGAAGGTTCATTTCCCGTCTTGCCGAACTTTTGCCGGACTGTTATACTTTTGAACTTCACCACAGAGCTCCCAAACGCGATCTCAACCTTGTCATCATACATCACACTCTTGACACACTCCGTGTCTGTAAGACACCAACACATAACCTCACTCGAACACTCACTTCTTGAGCCAGCGTCCTGCACCGCTGAGCTCCTTCCTTCACATCAGCTTCCGATTCACTTACGCCCTCTAAATCTTCGATACGGTCCTTCTGCAAGCATATCTCGACACCCAGCTACAGTCGTCGAAACCAGCATCGCCCTATTATCTATACTGGCCCATGATTTCAAAGGTAACGATTCTCTCAGCTGTCTATATTAAAAAAGCAGGAAGTAACCGCCTCCTAACGCTGTCTTCTTCAGCCTCTTGCCCTTAATCTTCAATATTACTGAGGCTAGGCTACTAGCATCTAACTAAATTACGGTACCTAGCTCGTCTAAGGTTACGGCAACACACATGAGCGTCCTACACACGCTCAGCGGTCACGATGGGGCGAATTAAGAAGGCAGCTGGGCCTAAGCATGAGGCGACGGTGGTATGTCTTTCAGCCTCAATACACGCGATGTTGATTTGATATGATAATCTGACCTTTAACTCCTCATAGTCCTCTGCAGTGGCGGATTTCGTGACCACAGCAAGCACCCTACCGATATCACATCTGCCGGCGCACTTGAAAACCTTTCCTCGTCGATGGCCATTCCCTAAAGGTGACCTCTACCACTGGATACCTTTATTCAACCGATTTGATGCCATACTTGATGATTTCAACACTGAGTACGGCCTCCATGACGGCCCCCAGCTACGACCATTTGGACGGGCACTTTTACTTAAGGGTGTGGGAGAAGAGAGTAAAGCCGCAAGCGTAACCGCAACAAACGAATCAGACCTGGATAGACTAGGTCTTGGAGTGCACGGAGATCGGGAATTGGTAGAGGCCATACTAGAATTCTCTCGTCGACTGCTCGAAAATTGTGGCAACCGGAGTCTCTACAGCAGTAGTGAACGCCTCGGGGATCTTTTGAACACTACCGACTTGTCATTACTGACAACGACTCTTCAACTTGCCGTGCGCCTTGCTCAACGCTATCATGCGTCTCGTCAGCGAGGCAACAACGCCAGTCAATCCCTGAACAACGCCTTGTTAGCAAGCCACTACAACATCGACCTGGAAAAAGTGCAAAAGCTGGCTAATCCATTTACAAAGCCTCCGTCGCCGATCCAAGCATCTGCTGCGGTATCAATTCCCACGGCAAAAGGGAAGGAGAAGGCACAAAATCTACAATCGAAAACACCGACGAGCGTTCATCCCAATGATCTTCTAGCGCTGACGACCCAAGATGCAAAAGCCTCCATGAACGGATCAGCCAAGCATTTTACGAAGGCGGCGCGCAAAGATACTGGTGCACCAAATTGGGAGGCTTGGGGATCAGTTGTACTGTCATACTACCAACCGGCCACGGTTTCCGATGAAGATTGCAGACAACCACCGACGCCAACGCCGGCAAGACGACTATCAGCGCTTTCAAGGCCAAGTCGTTTATCAAGTTCTGACGAGTCCACGGACTCACCAGTGCCTGCAGCGAATGTCAAGCCTGATAACCCGACCTCTGGGGGAATGAAACACGTCGAGATACCATATTCAGCTATAAAATCCTCATCCTTGGAAGATATCCTGAAAGAAAACCTGGAAAATCTCCCCAAAGACTCGCACTATGAGCTCTTGACAAGATTGAGGAACGCGCACGCAATTGCAACGTCTCTCACCACACGGCAACAGCTTGTCGGTATCCGATTGTTGGCCATCACGAATCTCGCTTACATCTATAACGACGCGACCTTTCAACAGAAAATTCTACAGCAAGATTCGGACGAGCCGAGACACTTACAACTCGCATATCAGCTTGCCGACTTGGTGCATCCTCCGAGCAATGGAGCTTCGGGAATACCCTACAAATTGCAAACTCAGGCTCTCACGGCATTAGAGGCTCTTGTCAAACAGAAGACAAAGGCAGCCGATGTAAGCACCGCTTTGAATATACATGTTAATCATGGGGTGCTATTTTATATTCTCCGCAAGGCGGTGGTCGAGATGGCCACCGAAGACTCTGGTGATGAAGCTATTGAGTTGGAAAAGGAAGAACGCCAAGAAGCACTTTTCTCTTTGCTCGAGGCTTTACCAGCATCTACTGCTAGGACTGTTGAATCCCTCATTGCCGCCGGGCTTCTGGATATATTGGTGGAAGTCCTCAACCTGCGCACTCAAAAAGCTGAGCGCAGCCACCCGAAAGTCCTGACGTTCCTCAACACTTTCATCTACTCCTCGCGAGACGCCATGCAGTCGCTCGCCAACTCCAAGGGCCTAGAAGCTATATCTGATCTCCTCGACTACGAAGTGCGGTCATCCCTTGAGCGTGCGAAGAATGGAGAAGGACTTCCTGAAGGCTTCCGTACCCGGGTGATCGATTATCAGATTCCTTATTTCCAACAACAATCCCTGAAAATGCTATTTAAACTGATCGCTCATATGATGACGAATGGTACTGGTAATCTCGATCGCCTGTTACGAAACCTCATTGACTCCCCCCAACTTCTCAACGGCCTACGAACTGTAATAATTAATCCTAAACTTTTCGGATCTAGCGTCTGGGGTAGCGCCATCAACATAATGAGCACATTTATTCACAACGAGCCTACAAGTTATGCTGTCATCTCCGAAGCAGGACTGAGCAAAGGATTGCTCGAAGCAATTGCGTTACGGTCTGCACCTGAGGACCCTATGAAGTTGTATTCGGAATTCATTAAGGAGGAAGATGTACTATCACCCGCTTTCGCCGACTCGGGCGCACCAAATCTTGCCAAATTCATGCAGGACGATCAAAGCGCAGTTCTACGAAAGGTTGACTTAACACAGACAGTCCATCAAATCCCTCCAGCCTCCGAGTCCATCCTCGCGGTTCCTCAAGCCTTTGGTGCCATCTGTCTTAATCGAGCTGGCATGAACATGTTTCTCAACTCCGGAGCCCTGGATAGCTTTTTCAAGATCTTCGAAAGTGACGATCATATCAAGTCGATGGCAGCAGACAGAGGGGATTTACCCCGACTTCTAGGTAGTTCCTTCGACGAATTAGTACGACATCATCCGAGCTTAAAAATGCCAGTCATGATTGCTATCATGACCATGATCGAGCGTCTCGGAGTGCATTGTGAGGCTCTAGGAAAAGGAAAAGGTTGCGGAGCCAAGCTTTGGCTTCAAGCGGAAGATGGCAAACTCGTGCCTGCGGGTGAAGATGATATGTCGCAAATCAATACAGCACAGGACCAGCGACCGGTAGAGAATGACAGCGATGTGATCATGGGTGAAGCGTCCCCGCTTGAACAAGAAAATTCCGCTACATCTGTCGAGGCACCCATAAGTGTGGAGGCACTTGAAAAGGACGAGAGAGGTGCTACAAGTACGGCTTCACGGATTGGGGTTGCTATGCATTTTTTGTCTGGCTTTTTCGAAAATCCCTCTCTGTGTTCATTCTTCATTGAGGCCAGTGGTGTGAACTATATTCTCGACCTTGCCACAACACCATGTCTGCAATACGACTTTAATATCCAAGATGCTAGTGGTCATCTTGCTAGAGTTGTGCATATCACGGTCGAGCAGAAGCCGCATCTTGTGCTACCGTCTCTACTTCAGCGCACCCAGAAAGCAGCCGATACCTTGAAGCCGCTTTACTGCTACACGGGTGGAGATGGCTTCTTTTCAGAATTTATCAAAGGAGAGTCGAAACGCCCGGAAGGACCTTTCGTCATCTCCCATGCACGCATTGGCACAACAATCGTCAAGTCCTTGGTCAATGTTCTTACCCTGTGTAACATCCTCTTCGAGGTTTTCTCTTCCCCCATCTTCACCTCCCGCGCTAATCATACGCCATTCAGTCAAGTCAACCTGGCTGATATGTATCGGAACTTGATCAAGAGCCTTTCTCTATTGCACCGCGTTTGCGTCTGGGAAGAAATCCTTTTACAGAACAACATTCCAGAAAACTGGAAACAGGCCACAAAGATGAAAGGCATAGGCATGGGAAGTGATGAAGCTGACGAAGTCTTTGGTTTTCTCCACAATAGCGATGCTCCCGGAGTTACCGACTCGCCTCGCATCAGTGCTAATGGTAGGACCCCCGGGTCAGCAAATACCGATCCAGGTTCGTGGAGCATTACTAAGACTTCGGCGACACCGACAGCGAAGGATGGGAACACGGCTCCATTCAAGAACGTTAAGGTCCTACGCTATCTATTAAGTCAAGTTCCTTCCATAATCATTCTTTTCTCACAGAACCTCGGCAAAGCTCTTACACCAAAGAGAAGACCGGACGCTTATGCAAGACAAAATGCATATATGGTTGCTGAAGCGATATCAGACGCCAGCCTTGAACAATTGAGCTATGAGCCCCCCAGAAGCGCCGCTTCTACCAAAGATCGCTACGCCTATTGGATCGTGGCTTTGACATCCATATCATCACTCGTGATTGACGGTAAGACCTCCCATCAAATCATCGAAGCATTGATCCTAACATAAGATCTCTAGGGGGTCCAATGGACCGATCTGCATCGCAAGTGCTGTCACTCCTTCTCCAGGCTTTCAAGAATGGTGGAGGCTTGAATGCTATCCGAGAAGTGCTTGATATTTTATACGAGGATGTCAAGTCTATTTCGAACAGAGATAAGGATCTGACCGAGGAAGAGCAAGTCAGAGCATTTTCAGCCAATGCTGCAATCAAAATGATACTTGCGTTCTTTGCTCAGATCACTACAGCGAAGTCAATCGTCGATTCTGGTCAAACGCACGCCATCACTTCGAATGAACGCGATCGAGGTCTGCCAACCTACTTTTCTGCGCCGCAATTCCTAGTCGAGCTGCGAATGGCTGTACTACCAGTGGTCAGATCGATATGGGATTCTGACTTCGTTGACAAGGGTCAGGAGCCCATCATCAAACGCTTGATCGACATCCTTCGGACCATCCTTGAGGGTGGCGAGGAGCAAGGTGCATTCAGACGTGGGGACGAACTACCTACTCCCCGAAAAGCGTCGTTCAAAGCCTTCAATATTCACAACGATAAGGTGAATGAACTGAAGGAGCAAGGCTACGACTCTGAATTGGCTCGGGAGGCTCTATACCGATGTATGAACGCAACACCGATAGCACGAGAGTATTGTGAATCCCTCAAGGCCTTTGGAGCAACGAGATGTCCCATACCGGACTACGACAAAGAGAAACCCCGCCAATCAGCGACTCAAACTCCTCGCCAATCGGACGCTGGGGCTAATGCTCCAGATATAGATAGTGCTCCTCCAGCGACCGATAGCACAAGCACGCAGCCTGACTTGACCCCAGAAATGGTCGATGCGATACTTGCACAAGTTCGTAATAGCGTCGACGCGATTAATCCAGCTCTGGTAGAAGATCCCTTGTCTAGAGCCACAAACTCGGAAGGTGATGGCCTAACGCCCAGGCACTCCAACAGTAATGCTGAGGTCGATGATGGAAACGGACAAGGCATAACATCCAACTTTAGACCTGCACCACCCACTGCTCCAGGCGCTCCTCCTGAAGCTGAGGGTGACGCTAGTGAGGAAATGGCGATGAGTATGGATAATATAAATAACCTCAACTTCGATCTCCCCGGCCCATCCCTCCGGATTAGCCCAATGGGCTGGCCAACTGTACGAAACGGAGCTTCGAGTCGTCTGGATGCTTCAACCGCCCAACAGGGGATACAGCAGTCACTTCCGGTGACTGTCGACGATCTTGATGACGAACGCTCCGAGGTTAGGAAGAACCTAATTGATAGGGCTCTCGACGTGGTTAACGCTCACGAGCACATTACTTTCGAACTTTCAGATTTGATAAATGCTGCTGCGATGAAGGCAACAGACGCTAAGATGATGCGTCGTGAAATTGGTGAGACGTTAGTGCAGTCTTTGATCTCCTTGCAAATGGAGGATGACTTCCGGCCCGCTGGCAAAAAGATTGCGTCGTATGCCAATTTGATTGCATTGGTTATCCAGGACCCAAGTTTTTACGAGGCAACATTGGAGGTACTTATAGAAAATCTGGAGCAATTCCTGGGTTTCATCAGAATATTTCCGGACCAACCGCCTGACGAAGCCTCTCCCTGGATTGGGCAGATCTTACTCATCATTGAGAAGATGCTAGCAGAAGACGTACAGCCAGCGCAAATACAATGGACCGTACCAACGGATGGACAGGTTCCCTCAGTTCCAATTTCAGATATCGAGCCATCACTTCTGGCTCCGGACCTCAAATTACAGCTGTTCGAGGCCATAATTGAGATGTTACCTCGTATTGGGAAAGACGAGTCTCTAGCTCTGTCAGTCGCCCGTACCTTGGTGATATTGACTCGAGATCGAGGTATCGCCTCCAGGCTTAGTGAAAAGCGAAATATACAACGGCTCTTCGTAATGGTAAAGCAGTTAGCTGGCATGACCAACGATCGACTACCAAACACGTTTATGCTACTGCTACGGCATATTGTCGAAGATGACGATACAATTAGGCAGATCATGCGGAGCGAAATTGTGGCGAGATTTGAGACTAGACCAGGTCGCCCAACTAGTACCACTGATTATGTGAAACAGATGTATGAGCTTGCGCTTAGGTCCCCACGGATTTTTGTGGAGGTCACAAATGAGAAGTTAGAAATTTCTCGATACGATTCAACTCAGCGCCCCCAGAATCTACAATTAAAAGTAGAGCCGAAGGTAGAAGCCGAAGAGCCCAAGCCTGCCGCAGAAGTCGATGCTACTAACCAGGAACCGGCCAGCGCAGCAAGAGCAGCTGAAGGGCACACCGCTGGCGGAACGAAGCCACCTACCAACGAACAGCTGGAGCCACTTACTCAGAGATCTAAATCGACTGAGGTAAAAGCTCCTGTTGTTGAGCACCCTAGTGGAGTAATTCACTACCTTCTTTCTGAAATGCTATCCTATAAAGACGTCGAAGACAAAGATCCCACAACGTCTACAAAAGAAAATGCCGCGGACGTCACAACGCCTATAATATCGGACCATCAAACTACAACCCAAGTGACAAATGAGTTTACGGCAAGCAGCTCGATCTCTACTCCCTCTCCAGCCCCGGCAGACTCGTCCGAAATCAAGAAAGTAGAGAAGCCAGAATTCAAAATCGAGCAGCACCCTATTCACTTCTACCGGTGTTTCATACTAAAATGTCTCGCGGAGCTCCTACATTGTTACAACCGTACAAAGATCGAGTTCATCAACTTCTCTCGCAAAGCAGATCCGAAGGCGAATACACCATCCAAACCACGATCTGGAGTCCTTCATTATCTGTTGAATGATGTGATCCCTGTAGGCACACTCAGCCACGAAGAGACTATTACATATCGCAAGAAGAATACAACATCAAATTGGGCTATGTCTGCAATCGTTTCTCTCTGTCTCCGGACCAATGAGCATGGCTATGTTAAGAAACAAGGTTCTACAGACGAAGACGACGAGCCTGATCTACTTTTCGTGCGCAAATTCGTGCTTGAGCATGCGCTAAAGGCTTACAAAGACGCCAACTCATCAGACGAGCATGCAGACGTCAAGTATTCTCGTTTGCTTGACATTGCAGACCTATTCAACCGCTTGTTGCAGGGGAAACTTGTACCACCCACAGTCACATCCGCTCCAGGCATGGAAGTTAGCTATCAAAAATCTATCGCCAAGCTTATGTTTGAGAAGAACTTTATCTCTGCCCTAACCAGCTCCATTGCAGACATAGACCTAAACTTCCCCGGATCCAAGCGGGCCATTAAATATATCCTTCGACCGCTCAAACAGCTCACCTCGACGGCCGTTGTCTTAAGTCAAGATTCTGATATCTCGACTACTCCTGGTCAGACAGATGATGATGAGATATCTACTGCCACATCTGTATCAGGTTTAGGGGAAGAACGAGAAGAAACTCCAGATCTTTTCCGCAATTCCACGCTGGGCATGTTCGAGCCTGGCCGAGAGGAAGAGTCGAGCTCGGATTCATCAGAAGGAGATGAAGAATTGTATGATGATGAGTATGACGAGGGCATGGAGTATGAGGACGGAATGGAGCGAGACGAGGATGACGTCATTAGCGATGAGGACGAGGAGCTTGGCGAAGCCGGCCATTTGGAGGGCCTTCCCGGCGACACCGGAATGGACGTCGAAGTCATGATTGACGGTGACGATGACGAGCCTAGCGATGATGAAGATGATGAAGACCAAGACGACTCTGAAGATATGGATGATGACGCCGAGGTCGAGATCATTGATGAGATAAATGGCGACAGCGAAAATCACAGTCTTGCTGAAGGCGAAGACGATGGCTGGCAAGATGAGGAAGATGACATAGAGCGATACAACAATGAGGGTGAATTTGGGGATCATCTCGATCGGGATCGAGATGCAGAGAGCGCTGTCAGAGACATTGTGCGGGAATTCGGCGGCCCGGAGGCTGCTCTTGAGCATCTTCAGGCAATGGAAGATGGGCCTTCAGACCTTCAAATGGATCTTGACTCTGGTAGATTCATGGATGACGTTGTACATCGCGACGAAGAGGACGGTAAGTGGTTCTCCGCAGCTGTATGTCGATGAATATCCTGACATATTCCAGATGACGAGGACGATGACGATGGCGGAGAAGAAGACGTTGATGATGAGGATGTCATCTACCAGCCTGAGTATGATGGTACGCACTTTTCCGTGTTTGGCAGTCGTTATATAAAATGCTTATCTCCTTTAGATGATGAGCCTGGCATGCCCGAGCCTCCTTTCGGTTGGGATCCAGAGGATGAGCTGGCGCTACCAAGGCATCATCAACACCATCACCACCATCACCCTCGTCGAATGGCAGATCCCTGGGCTTCTTCCTTTACTGCGGACATACTCAATGATCGACACGTGCCTTTGTATAGATCTCACCGACCGGCAGGCGTCACTCGCGTAAACGATGACAACATCAACCCACTCCTGCAGCGACACGATAGATCATCTAACTCGCGCCCATCGAGAGCGCTTCGCACAGCGGGTCTCTCAGACGCAGCTGCCAGCCTTAGCGACTACTGGGCCCATGGCATGGATTCTATTCGTCGTCCACGTGGCATCATGCCTGGGGAGAGTCCACTGTCTTTCCTCAATAACATCATTGCCTCTGTTGATCAGAGTGGTGGTTTCGGATTTTCTACCATGGGCGGTACCAATGGCGCGGTACACTTGCACATTGCTGGTGGCCCTGGCGGTGGCCTCTCCTTGCCACGCGAGCTCCAAATTGCCCTCGGTGTTCCCCGTCATGCTCATCAAGAACCGCCTAGAGTTGACCGAGATGAACATCGACAACCAGCGTCTTTCCAACCTACGATTACCTACCAGCGCTGGCAAGAGGAAGCTCGGCTTCTGTATGGCAGTCTTTACTTTGAGAAGGCCTCGCGCATCATCAATACGCTCATTCGCGTCCTAGTTCCTCCTGCGTTAGAAAAGAAGAGACTTGAAGAGGAAGAATTGAAACGCTTGAAGGAACAAGCCGAAAAATTGAGAAAAGAAGGGCAGGAAGCTCGAGATAAGGCCGAAAAGGCTGAGAAGGAACGGGAAGAGCGAGAGCGTGGAGAGCGTGAAGCGGAAGATGCTCGAGTAGCTGAACTCGAGCAAGAGCGCGCTCGGGAAGAATCACAGGAGAACTCGCAAGAGACGGGAGATACTGATGATGAAGGAGCAATGGAAGGTGTTGAGAGTACACAAATTGAAAACCCTCCTCCGGCAGGCGAAGGGGAAGAGACCGTGGAGGCGCCTGCATCGAATGAGGAGAGCACAGCAGCAGCGGGTCCTTCTGAGTCCACCGAGCGAGTAAGGACAACAATCCGCGGTCGCGAGCTTGACATCACCGGTTTGGGCATTGACTTAGCGTATCTTGATGCCTTGCCTGAGGACATCCGTGAAGAAGTTCTCATGTCTCAGCTGGCAATCCAAAGATCTCAAGCGCAGGCAGCTGGTGAAGAACCCACTGATATCAGCCGTGAATTTCTGGAAGCCCTACCCGCCGACATACGTGAAGAACTTTTGCAACAAGAAGCACAAGATCGACGACGGCGCGAACGAGAAGAGGCTCGTAGGAGGACACAGGCCGCTGGCGGCGGACCTGCTCGCGGTGCCGAGGATATGGACCCAGCAAGCTTCTTCGCTTCTCTGGATCCCGCCCTTCGACAAAATGTACTGATGGAGCAAGATGAGGAGATGCTTGCCCAGCTTCCTGAAGAAATAGCTGCAGAGGCCCGCGCTCTCGGTGGGGAGCGAGCCATGCATCGTTTTGCAGGCATTGGCCGAGGTGGCCGCAGCAGCGGACTTAGTCGACATTTACTCGATGGGTCACGAGCACCACCACCAGCTATAGAAAAGCCTCCCCGAAGACAAATTGTACAAATGCTAGACAAAGCTGGTGTGGCAACATTATTACGCCTTATGTTCGTGCCTCAACAAGGAAGCTCACGACAATCGCTAAATGGCATACTACACGATGTCTCAAAGAATCGCCAAAATCGTGCCGAGGTCATCAGCCTGCTCCTGTCCATACTTCAAGATGGCAGTGCTGATGTTAATGCTGTTGAGCGTAGCTTCGCCCATCTATCTCTACGGGCAAAACAACCAGCTGTTCAGAAAACACCGCAACCTTTGAAGCGAAGTCTTACGGGACCCATTGCGTCTACTGTCAACAATATGGAGGCTACGCCTTTGATGGTCGTCCAGCAGTGTCTGAGCGCCCTTGTTTCTCTTACCCACTACAATCCTCATATCCCCTCCTTCTTCCTTACCGAACACGAAGTCTCTTCGGGCATGAAGAGCAAGGCAAACCGCAAAGGCAAAGGAAAAGATACTAGAGCCTCAAAATTTGCTTTGAACGCCTTACTCAGCCTCCTGGATCGTAAGCTTATTATGGAGAGTTCTAGCTGTATGGAGCAGCTTTCCAGTCTTTTGCAAAGCGTTACTCATCCTTTAACGATCTTACTTCACAAGGAACAGGATAAAGAGGGAGAAAAGGCGGAAGAGACTAAGGCAATCGATCACCCTACACAACCAGAAGCCGCCACCGCTCCCGCCGCAGCCCCAAGTGGACAGCCAGCAGTGGAAGCAGCTGGACAAGCAGAAGATACCACACATGAGATCATATCCCAAATGGTGGACATTCAAGCAGATACTTTCACTGAGGAACAAAGACCAGCACCAATTGCAGATATTGGAGCCACAGAAGAAGGCAAGAAGTCTACTGAAGAGGACAAATCTGCGGAAGAACAGAAGAAGAAAGTCCGGACGTTGACCCCACCGGTCATTCCTGAGGAGAACCTTCGCCTCGTAGTCAATATTCTCGCCGCCCGCGAATGTAGTGCAAAGACATTTCGAGACACCCTCTCAACAATTAACAATCTGTCTGGTATCCCGGGAGCGAAAGAAATATTCGGCAAGGGGTTGATCGAACAAGCTCAAGATCTGGGTCAATCGATCCTGCAGGATTTGGATGAGCTTGTATCGCAGATAAAGCAAGCTGAGTCTAGTACGGATATTCAGGGAATGGCTCTGGCGAAGTTCTCTCCTGCTTCTTCTGATCAAGCGAAACTACTCCGTGTGCTGACAGCTTTGGACTACTTGTTCGATCCTAAACGTAATGGCGGAAAAACTAAGCCCGCTACCGCGAATGAAGGGCAGTCGACCGAGAGCTCAACTTCAAAGGATGACATACTCACCACGCTGTACGAAAACACAACATTCGGCGCCCTCTGGAGCAAGCTCAGTGAGTGCTTAGGCAGCATCGACCAAGCCGAGGGAATGCTGAATGTAGCTACCATACTACTTCCACTCGTCGAGGCCCTTATGGTCGTGTGCAAGAACACGACCCTCAAGGACATCCCACTGTCTAAAACTGTCAAAGAGTTCGCGATCACAAGCCCTCCACCGGAGTCCTACATGGAAAATCTCTTCTTCAGATTCACCGAGGATCACCGCAAGATCCTTAATGAGCTTGTCAGGCATAATCCAAAGCTTATGAGTGGCACCTTCTCTTTGCTCGTGAAAAACCCCAAGGTCTTGGAATTCGACAACAAGCGTAATTACTTCACTCGTCGGTTACACTCACGCGGTACAGAAGCTAGACACCCCCAACCACCCTTACAGCTCTCTGTCCGTCGTGAACAAGTCTTCTTGGACTCCTTCAAATTCCTGTCCTTCAAGTCTGGCGATGAAATCAAATATGGTAAGCTGAGCATTCGCTTCCATGGCGAGGAAGGTGTTGATGCTGGGGGAGTGACTCGAGAATGGTTTCAAGCCTTGTCAAGGCAGATGTTTGATCCAGGTTACGCTCTTTTCAATCCTGTGTCGTCGGATCGCACCACATTCCACCCTAACAGACTCAGTAAGATCAACGACGAGCATCTCATGTTCTTCAAATTCATCGGTCGAATTATTGGCAAAGCTCTTTACGAAGGCCGCGCCCTCGACTGCCATTTCAGCAGAGCCGTCTACAAGCGGATACTAGGCAAAACGGTGTCCGTCAAGGACATGGAGACAGTGGATTTACAGGTCTACAAATCTCTCATGTGGATGCTGGAAAATGATATCACTGGGTCCATTGACGATCAGACCTTCTCTGAGGAGACGGACGATTTTGGTGTCATCGAGATTGTTGACCTGATTGAAAACGGCCGCAATATTCTAGTGACAGAGGAAAACAAGCAAGAATATGTTCAGCGTGTTGTTGAACACCGTCTTACGGCATCCGTACAGGCTCAATTGGAGCAATTCCTCAAAGGTATGACTTTAGGAGACAGTGCTATTATTCACTTCTTACTAACCTTACACAGGCTTCCATGAAATTGTCTCTCCGGAGCTGATCTCCATCTTCGACGAGCAGGAGCTTGAACTTCTAATTTCCGGACTACCTGACATCGATGTTGACGATTGGAAGAACCACACTGAATATCATAACTACCAGGCCTCCTCGGCGCAGATTCAATGGTTCTGGCGTGCAGTTCGCTCCTTTGACAAAGAAGAGCGGGCCAAGCTTCTTCAATTCGTCACTGGTACCAGCAAAGTCCCGCTCAACGGCTTTGGTGAGCTTGAGGGTATGAATGGGTTCAGCAGGTTCAACATCCACAGGGACTATGGCAACAAGGACAGGCTGCCAAGTTCGCATACTTGCTTCAACCGTAAATTATTACATTCCCACACTCATGATCTACACATCCTAACATCGTGTTCAGAACTCGACCTACCAGAGTATGACAGCTACGAGACCCTTAGACAACAGCTCTACACCGCCATGACAACCGGCGGTGACTACTTCGGCTTCGCATAGTTCAGTTCACCTTCAGCTCGTTTTACCATACCTGCTACATAATACATCGGGCATTTGCAAAGGCGCTGGAAACTTGCGTGCACTTTAGCGAGGGGAACATCATACTAGCAAAGGACCCATTGCCAATACAGAAAGGTTTTATTCTTGTGCACATTTGTATGATCGAGGCTTCTCAGTAAGTCAGGGTGGGAGGCGTGCAGGCCATTCACCCTGTTCAAACTTAGGATCGAGATTGAAAAGGTATTATGGTGTTACTCTGTACATATAGCTAAAGAAGGCGAGAATGAAAACAACGCCTCCAATCAAGTCCAGTTTTCATGTCAGTATATCTAAAGAATAGCTCACTAACTTCCAAGTACTTGGAAGTTGCATTTAGCCGGGTTCGCTTTACGTGAGATGGAAGGTTGACAGAACGAAAGCCTTCCGCAAGAAATCCGAGAGGCTGTGTACTGCGGGGTAATAAGCCATCATAGATAAGACCAATCGCATCACTGACGTGTGAAGTAAGCAGCAGAAATGGAAGCAAATGCAACAGCCGTGCTGACCACCATCCCTATGTCAGTCGCAAGGACTTCTCCGCTGGGGGGCTCCGAGGGCCTAGAGCTAGTAGGATAATGGAACTCGTCCATTGTACGCCCACTGTTGCATTTATGTAATGGGTCATTCGTAAGATCTTTCCTGGTGTGCATGGATGTTGGCGAGGCTGCCAATGTGTTCCACATTAGCAGTCATTGGCCTGCTCGCGTTTTCGGGTCATCTGCATTTTGGGCCTATGAGAGAGAATGCGTTGCTCTCTGATCCTGATGCTAGTCATGCGGGTTTGCAATCCACCGTATGCAAGGGCGGTGAAGTTTGGAAAAGCCCGGTCTAGACGTTCGATACTCGAGTATTTATTGAGCTCCTATACATACCTTGATTTACAGTTCATAAGTTTTTGAGATCCTTGTGTAAAATTCAGCTCCATTATCCCTCGAAGAAAAGGCATCTTAGCGCAAGCCAACATGAAGTTCTCCGCAATCCTAGCAGGCATGATCACTTGCTTTGCAGCAGGGTAACATAACGCCTCTACTTTATGCTCCACAACTCATGTCTAACCTCTATGTCTCGAATACAGCGCCACTGCCCAGGATTTCCAATCCACATGCACTTACACAACAACCACCTGCGCCCCACCCAATGGTCCGATTGAGACTATAACAGTCTACGAAGTTCCCTTTACTGTTACCTCGACCTCGACTTATGATTGCCATGGGTGCAATCATGTCAATGTTAGCACGAAGGATGGCTGTTATGGTGTTGGACTTGTGAGAATCTCTGCTTGCTTGAACGCTTGCTTGGTCGTGAGATCTGGTGACTAATGATGAATGTTGCAGCCTATCGAAAGTACGTCGTTTGTTCTGGAGGCTGAGGCGACTACTACGGTGAATGTATGCAGTACGACTCCTGCTACGGTTCCTTCAGGTGGGTTGCCGCCGAAATAGAGTTTTGAGTCTCATTGGATAGGGAGTGCTGGAGGCTGTTGCTCGGGAAATCATCGACTGTGTTGTTAGGAATGGGGGCAGTATGCTTGTATGGGTTCTGGAGAGCTGGGGGAGCGACATGCAGGGGATGTAGAGGTTGACGTTGAACCCGTTCAATATCTGTCAATTATTCGTGCATGTGCATCGATTCTCCGCATGGTCTTTTCATATCGAATTTTGCGCTTCTTCCACTATCTATGGGAGTGAAATGGAAGGGATCGTTTGACAACCTTGAAGGGGAAACGACTCTTCAGCATCCGGAGTACGAAAATAATCATATGTTGTTCTGATTGTTTGGTCAATAATATATATGATCATATGTCGATGGCTTTGTCTGCTCAGGGAGATTTCTAAAATGGGACTTCACTGTTTCTGCTAGCTCTATGTTGGCTTCGGGACTAGCCTGAATATGGTGACGGATTGGCGCACACAGCTGGAAGAGACTTTCTCGAGAGCGATAGGATGGCGAACCCCTATGGATAGGCTAAGTAGGATGCCCGAGGCTGCTTGGAGAAGTGGCGAACAAGGGCAGCCGGGGTGAGTTGGTGGCTTCGTAAAGTTGACAGTTGACATATTTTGACGCTGATGAATCTGCGGTGATTGTTAACATTTCTGAATTAAGGTCGCGGTCCCAAAATGCAGAATTTCCGGCAGAGGGAGCTACTGAGCATAGCTGACTATGATTGCGTCCTAAAGAGTTTGCTGCATCTTGAACCACCTCAGCAGATGGGGTCCAAAGACAGCTTCATCAAAGCTCCCTGAATTTTATACATGACAGGGCTTCTATAAAATTAAGCATAGAGTTGCTCACAGTCTTTCTCTATTTATTTTCAAAGGGTCATCTTAACCCCAAGGCCTCTAAGCTTCAATTCTACCTACCCTCAAGAAGATACAATTCTCATCGACCGTAATATATGACTACCAAGGATGTAACGCAATCATCGTTGAGCCTCGTGACTGCTATAGGATTGGTCTTGGAATATTCCAATGAGCCGACGACTTTGATCACGTATATTCTGACACAGGTTGTCATGACCGGTACATTTGTTTTCGGACCGTTTACTACCATCACAGGGATGTGTAGTAAGATTCCATTCTGATCGTCTCAAAGACATTCTGTACTTAGCATGCGGATAGAAAGTGTTAGAGCTCAGCTTTGTTTTTCTCAACTTCTTAGAATATGTGGATTGTACGGAAGAAGAAGCCAGTCATTGCCAAAAATAAAGGATGGGTTTCCTTGGGAATGCCAGGCGCAGTGATTGAATTACATAGGTTATCACAGAAATCCGAACCCAAATGAAAGACTTGCCAAGACTCAGGGGCGCAATTTATATCCAACTTCGACTGGGTGTACACTGTGCGGGCGACGCCTTCACTTCTATGCTTTCAATTGTATCTTGCGGTGGACTCTTCAACTAGGAGAGATTGCCATGAGCACTCTCTTACCGAAGCTCGGAAGTCCAGTCGTCTTTGCATGTGCTTATGCTGCTGACGCTGATGCCCGCTTTCCGACAAGTAATATTGACTCAGTCAAAATGCTGTGCCTTCGGAACATCTGAGTAAGCAGAATCCTGGCGACATAATATGTACCAGTCATCGCAACATAATCTGCTTTCCGTGTTGTAATACTTTGACATTATAGCCTGAAGGGAATATGATCCATGAAGAGGCTTACCACGTGATATCTCTCAACGAGCGAGTAATACGATGATGGAGAAATCGCAAGGTCGGTGTGAAGTCTTGTGATGGATCGACTGAGGCACACCCTTGTGTAAGACTGAGCCTCACTGCGCAAGGAAAATTGATGGTCATACATTGGAGACCAATCTTGCGCATGCTACGCCTCTCCCTACTTGCTACTTTCATGCTTTGTGGATATTCTCTGCGGATATCACGGATGTCCGGATTTTTCGATTCGACATGAGATTATGTATGACCGATTTATGCCTATATGGGTGGTATGAACGTTGATCTGTATCCGACCTTCGTCCGCATTCCTCGGCTAAGGCTCTTTGGACAAGATCCTTCATCGGATGCGTACTTTTGAGTATATTTAGTATACTGCTGCTTATGTCAGACGGAGTTGCAGGCTGTTCAGGTTAGAATTTTGTTACTTTCATTGCTACTTAAAGGCCGAATTCCCCGCTGTTGTTCGTCTATTACAGCGTTAATAGCATAATTTCATCTTTCACCCCATTTGGAGCTACAAGTTTTGAGGACATCTCAACCCAGACATCATCATGAAGTTCTTCCCTCTTGTGGCAAGTGCCATCTTTTCTGCTGCTGCAGTGTAAGCACCTCTATCACCACCTGGGATAGCACCTTGTTCTGGGAGCTTATAGCAGTCACAGAGTCGCCGCTCAGACACTGGAACCGTGCACGTACACCGCTACGCCATGTGCACCATTTGGTGGTCCAACCGAGACCATCACTGTATACGAGCAGCCATTCACTGCCACAGCTACGGCGACCTATGACTGCCAAGGCTGCGGTGCCGTGACTGTCGAGCCGAGAGACTGCGAGGGTGTTGGCCCTGTAAGTTCATCCTCACCGGACACGAGTTCAGATTGTTGACTGTATATAGGTGGTTATAAGCACGACCTTCGAATACGTCAATGCACAGACCACCACCACTGTAGCAGTTTGTAGCCCAACTCCCAACTGATTGGAGTCGAGAGAACGGTCTTGTGGTGGGAATCCGTGGGTTTTGAACATCATCTTGTGTTACTTGACCCATTTTTGCTTTCTCAAACAGCAGCAACTCCTTGGAGCATAGTCCCTAGATAGCACAATTTATCCAATAGACACATTCCATATGTAAGAGAATGGAGCATAAGTCATGCATATATAGTGAACACCCGCCCCCTTGCTGCTACAGAACCTGTCAAGAAACTACCTTGGAGGACTAATATCCCTCGATAAGAACGCTTCGATGTTTGATGAGCGTTAGGAAAGTACTGTTCGCTGATAAAGGACCTTGACAAAGTTCCAGATTTCCTGCACTGCAGTCCCTCTGTATGCATGACTTTTGCTTCATTCTCTTACTTCTCCAGCTGAGAGAGCAGCTGGTGTGATATAGAACAACCGAGCATGCTCGCTCTACATTTCTCCTGGGATTATGTCGAATTGGGTGATAAGTTGTATCATGAGTAGAGTTTCGATCCCACATTCTAAAAGGTGAAAAGATAGAATTGAAGAGTAATTAGGAGTTGCTTAATTACCAATCTTCGTCACCACCCCAAAACAACGCCAAAAAGGAGATAATATATAGCAGCCAGCATTTGTCGGTCGCCAACTACTTGTGTGAGATGGAGGATTATTAATCATTCATATGCGGT
>QKZZ01000236.1:0-18173 GCA_003521265.1 Cetradonia linearis
GAGGAGGGGGGAATGACGTGAGGGATGCAAAATGGAGCGTCAGAGAGGAAGTATGGATTGAGTAGGATGGACAAAGTGCTGTACTGTGGGGACATTGAGGTTAGGCACTTGGAGAGGATAGGTGCAGGAGTCAAGATACAGGTGGATGAGGAATCGAATGAGGCGGAAGAAGGTGAAGAATTGGACCCGGGGGGTGGAGAGCAGTGGGTTACTGATCATTTGGGCATGATGGCGGATTTGCATTTTACTCTGGAGTAGAGAGCTATTCTATATGTATGTTGATTCACGTTCATGCCCTACATAAAATCGACCAAATCTCCCATTAACAATCTTTGATACCTCTCCACCACCTCCCTGCACCTCAACAACACACCCGCGGCTAACATCCTAATCCTCTCTCCCTCCTCACTTCCTCCCCCAACCCTTTCAAATACATTTTCCACCCACCCTTGCGTTTCTAACAATTCCTTAGCATGCTCCTCCGCCACCCGTCTCTGATTGTCCCCATTGATATCCAGTAGTGTGAGGAAGGCGAAGAGTAAAGCCTCGAGGATTGCGGGGTCCGTGGCGCGGGGGCGGATGGAAAGGAGTAGGTCCCAGAATTCAGACGTCATTTGCGGGAGCGAAAGTGTGGATGTGCCGGAGGCGTGGAGGATTAGGGATAGGGTTTTCAAGAAGTGAGTTAGGAGGAAGGGGGTTGTATGTGTGGAGTTGTCGCCGCTGTAGCAAGATTTGTCAGTCATCTCATGAGAATACTGAAGGAGCTGCAAGTATAGTGGAGCTTACTGGGCTTGTAAATGGATTCGCCAGCGGCCTGTTAAGGGGAAGAAGAAACCCTCGCCTACCACTCTAGCGAGCGCGTTAGGAATTGGTTTTTGTCTTTTCTTCTCGACGGCCATGCGGGAGGAGAAGGTGCGGACTTTGAGGGCGTTGGGACCTGTGACTTTATCTGCCGCTTCGGCTGCCATGGGTTGGATCATTGTTCTTTCGAGCTGTTGGGAGAGGACGGTCATAGGGGCAGCTTCTAGAGCGTATATCTTGTGTAGTTTGTCTGGTAGTCTTTTGGATGGGAAGGGATGCTCTCCTATTGCATTTGCGCCTGTCAAGGCTGCATCTTCCTTTCCAAGTCCAGCCAATTCTCGGGCACCTAGGCCGAGAGTTGTTAGTATTGATGCTCGTTGGCCTATTGAGTAGTCGCCGTTGTAAAAAGTCATGGAGAACCATTGTCCCATTTTTAGGGGCGAGGCTATCAATACTGCTATCATGCCTTGGAGACGCATTTGTTGAAAGTGCTCCATTTCCCACTTGTCACCCAAACCGACAAGAGCTGTTGCTAGCTCCACGATATGATCCGATACCTCGGTACCGAACGCTGCTTTACGACGGATGAGGCTGGAGGCTGTGCTAAGGGCTAGTCTGTGACGGTCGTAGTTCTCGGTGTCGCGGAGGCCGCCGATGAGGTCTCGAATATACCTGGAATTTGAGTGTAAGCAGACATGCAGTGTGCGTGCTCGAATTATTGTCCAATTTACACAGGAGCCGTTGGCTTATTCTTTTGCACCAGAGTTGGATCTTCATCTTCGTCTGAAGGGTCAGAGTCCGGCTTCTCATACATTGGTAGATCATCGGACTCCGACTTGGAGCTATCATTTATTTCTTCAATAGATATGATCTTGGAAGTCGCATTTTGGGACATCGTGGGCTTTATGGATTTCTTTGTAGATCTTACGTTGCTTGTCAAAGGTTTGGCCCTTTTACCAAAAGAATGTTCGGAAGATGCTTCCATCGGCTTGAGGTCGCTGATCAAGCCAATAGTATCATTGATCTTTGTCAGGTTGCCATACCATTGTCCATCAGAGCTGCTTAAAACCTCGGCGCTGAATTTCATTCTTTTATCTGCTGGATCTACAAGTTCAGACACGGCATTACCAAGTATCATACCTAGGGAACGGGCTCGCGGTGAGGACGCCGCGAGTCGATTCGATATTGCGTTCAAATATACGCTGGACCGAGATATGTTTTCCAGAGCTTTTGGGTCTGTTCGGTAGGAATAGCCGGCAAGTATGAGTACTATTTGAACATTTACTTTGCGAAATCAGCACTGAGCAGAAATATGATGTGGGTGTCCAAACCTTCTTGATGTAGTATAGGGGTATGCTTGATGTAAATCTTGTCTCCAAATAATTCTAAGCTCCTCTGTAACGCTCTCATGATCTGATCTGCTCATTCTCCGTCAGCAGTAGTATAGGGAGATCGGACAGAACGGCTCACCCTTGTCATGGGATAGCGCTGCTATCACGGCTCTATGAGTATTATGATTGTAGCTAACTGCTTCGGCGGAGGCGCCAACAAGCCAGTCGATAAGAAAAACTTGAACACTTGCAATGTCTTGAATGAATTCAGCTAAAAGTGCTGCAACGCCTCCTCTAGCTTTAGCCCTAAATTCTCTCTTGGCCTGACTGGAATCAGATTCGAACAGGTGTTGTTTTGAGAACGCCCGAATGATGGAATAGAGGAGAATTTTCTGCTCATGAGCAGAGAAGCCATCCATTAGACTTTGAAACTTCTTCAACGAGCTGTCATCGCCACTGATCAAAGCCACGCAGGATGTCTGCACTATTTGATCTGTTCCCAAGATGGTCAGTCGAGCACTCTTAAACTTTACCTATAAACTGACCCATGTAACCCAGCGTCAAAGCTCTCCTCAATAGCCGTGAGAGCGCCTTCGCGCCTTCCAAATCACCCTCGACCAATGCTCCGAGCATGTGCTGCACATTCCTTCCAAGCCAGGCCGCGTACTGAGAACCATCGCCAACCCAGCTAATAGTACTTATACTTGGTTTTAAGTCATTCAGTACAGTGCTGGCTTCACTTGCAATAGACAACAATCTCCCTGAGGCCACCAGCGACACAAATTCCTTCCATTGTAGAGACTTCTGAGATGGCTGAGAGCTATAGGCATTGACATCATTCCACACGGATGCGATGAAGCCATCGTTTCCAAGGACTGCTTCAAGTATATCTAGCAAGACCTCTACAGATTGTGTTCTGCTGGTGCTTGACACATCAGACTGACCTCGAGGGTCTTTCAGTTCGCTGATCGAAAGACGAAGACGAGAGATGATGGCCCCAATACCAGCAACGCTGCTGAGACAGCCTATCAAGAGCCTCTTTGCTTTGATCAAACCGGAATCCTTGCAATTACTCATTGTAGGCCAATAGTCAGGGATAATATTCTCGATCAATGTGTAGATGATCTGCGAGGCCTTCGGACTCGGCACCTTGATATTGAGACCTCCATGCTGATCTGCTGTTGACCTGAGCCAACGAAGAACTGTACTAAGCTTCTGCGGAGTTGGCTTTGATTTGAGAATTTCTAAAGCATCTTCTGGACTACCTAGGGAGAACCTTGACTTCTCCGGGTGGTCGCACTTTGTCGTCAGTGGCACGAGCTGATCCGCAACTTGATGAAGATCGGCTTCATTTCTTGTTTGTATTGGCGCGAGAAGACCTTCCATCGTCAAACATTGTAGACAGACATTGTTATAGAGTTTTGGTTTGTTGTACTGGGTATACTCAGCTTGGAAGGCATCTTAGTGATATGTCTTCAAATCACTGTGATTGGCTGAAGCTGCTGACCAATCAACGTGGTGGTGATCCCAAGATGGCAGGAATCCTGATGGTGGGTTTATACCGCTAGTGATCACCCTTTTAGTTCAGTCGTAGCGCGCTTAGTTTCCGTTCCCACTCTTCCAACGCTTAGGAACAAATAAAAAACCGGACGTTATCGCCTGCGCAGCATTTGAAAGTGTCTTCACCCGTTCTCTGACCATATCGTGCCGACCCATGGACCAAAGATACAATGACTCGATTGTCAACGGTTAAGTCTGTCAATTGACAGATAGCGTTATTGTTCACTTCCTGCGTTTTCCTTGATCGGTTACTATTGATTGAACATACCTTAGTATGGCCACTGGCTTTGGATTTTCTGCTGGGGACCTCTTCCTTGCACTTAGGCTCATCAAAGACTCCATTGATGCGGTGAACGATTCCACAGGCGCTGCAACAGATTTCAAAGCCCTCGCCACGGAGATCACAATCTTGCAAGAGGGCCTGGAGACACTCGAAGAACTCCACACTAATCAATGTTTCTCACTCAAACAGGCATCCGTCCTAGAAAGAGCAATCACCGCTTGCCAGGAAAGCATTGGAGAGTTCCTGACATCCATATCAAAGTATCAGCCCCATCTACAGGGGAACCGATCAGGTCTACAAAGTAATTACCGCAAGATTAAGTGGACTATATGTAAGAAAGACGATGTTGCCAAATTCAGGGCGCAATTGGGAAGACACGAGTCTGCTATCACTATGCTACTTGTCACATTCCAAGCCAAACGGACCGTGGATAGCAAGACAAGTGGAGCCGGTGTATTGGTCAGGGCCCGAGACCTTGACGAAAGCTATATCACAGAGATTCTCAAGGATTTGACAGTGGAGCAACGCCAATTCATCCTAATTGTAATTCAACAAAACAAGCAGTTACTGCGAAGCATCGAAGATTTAAAATCAATGTTGCAGACACAGACCGCTGTTCCTCCACAGGTACTTCTACAGCAGCCTGTCATTCTTCTCGATCCGTTTGGCAAGATTGCGCCTTTCCATCTTGACTTCATCGATTCCTCGGAATGCTTTATGGCTGTACTCAAGTCTCGTTTCAGTAGAAACGGTGTTCCGCCCGCTGGACTTTCGAAACTGGAATACGGGGAGTTCTTGATTCAGGATACTCAACGAAGAAAAGAGATCGATCTGACGAAGAATTGGACCGCCGTGTTCAAGCCTGGCCAGAATGTGGATATGAGCATGGTTTTCCATCGGTTCGCTTGCTCTCGGGGAGCCTGCCTAGTTTGCTTGGAAATTAACGAGGATGAGGATGAGCAAGTTCTTTGTCAAGGATGTGGTCTTTGCTATCAAAAGGTCCAAGCAATCAGCACACGATCTGAGGAATGGCTTCGACAGCTTCCTAGTGGTCGTATGCGTGAAGTCTCTATAGCCGGCGAAGAGATCCCATATATTGTGCGCCAGCCCGGTAAAGAACCCGAATTCAGGGTGTTTCGACCCACTAAAGAGGCCGAGGATGAGCTTTTACACGGTTACCGAAGGGTTCAGGTAGTGGCCCAGAGCTTAGAACTTCTAGACGCAAGATATCCAGCTCTGCAACTCATCCAAGACTTTTGCCGATTCGCCGCACTACTCAAGGGTGTTCCAGAAGACACTTCAGCATATTTACCCGACATTCGTAAATTAAACGCTCGAGTTGTTCAGCACTTGCTACAACAGAGTAGCAATTATCCCGCCTTCGCATCGTTTTGGCAAATCGAATCTGTACGTAGGGCTCTAGCCGAGGAATCTCTCGATTTGCGAAGGAGCATCGACTTGCTTGTCCAAGACCTATACAACGATAGAGACACTAAAGCTTTGATGAGATATATGAAAGAAACCTACCCTTCAGAACTCGGAAGAGACTATTACACAGGAGTACTGACAAGAATGGTCAATTTATCGGATTTTAAGAAGTCTAACAGCCCCAAGGTCAGATCCGCAGAGCAGATGAAGTGGCTCCTCCTTGATAGCAAAGTGAAGTAAAACGAAGAATTCTCTCACTGACAAAGAAACAAATCGAAGCATTCCAATTGAGGTAGTTCCCACTAATGCCAACCCACCAAATTGGGCAAATGGCTCAGGTCTATAGCGCCGCGTCGACTCCATTTGTCCCTCCACCTCAATTTACAAAGATTAAGGGACATATTACTCGAATATATCACTGATATCCCGTAAGTCGGTTCCGTGAGCACTGCTTCGCCTTCCAGACTTTTTCCAGCAGGCTCAGGCAGTCGCCATCTACATGAATGCGCTTCCATCCAGATCAGGACGGAAATGAGAGTCAGACGGATATTCTAATGACCATGGAGGCGAGCTAAAACCAAGAATGGCTGGGAGTCCTGTGTGGTTTGATCAATGTACATGAGGGAGATGGAGACTGCTCCAAGCTAGAGATCATCAGATGCGAAGGGCGCCAGGCCATGAGGACAACGACGCCATTGTATCACAATCTTCCCAAAAACGACGGCAGATGGCTTCACGGCCTCGATCCATTGCCGCCTTCAATTGCCCAGAAGTGCAGTCCATCAGACTGTACCCTGCGGCCACCAGCGATGTCAAGAGTCACTCCTCTCTGGCAATGTCCGTCTTATCTCCTTTCCCAACGAGATACAGAACATCCATGTCACTGTCCCAAGTCGCGTCGCAAGCCCCTGGCCCTTGCATACAGATGCTAGGCATCCCACGCGACCACATTGATTCTGCACAGCGCTGATCTCCATGTGATGCAAGTCCCAATAATCTGGTCGATCATTTACAATACGCATTTCGCGCGGGTCGAAGCGAACGACAGGGGTGCCATGTTGGATCTGCGTGGGTTGACAGGGTGGGCGAGGGAACTTATTATTTTCGCCACCACGTCCGGAGGGATGGGTGATCTTTGTACTATTGATGTTGGTGGATGTTGAGGAAACACGAGGCACTTATGTAGGAGACGCTGGGAGTGATAGGATACATTAGCTTTCTTCCCCGGCTGTGGTGCTGAAAGAGTACTGCTGGACTCTATTTAATGGGCTATTCCATTCCACAACGCGCTCGTCCGCCTTCGTTGGTGAGATATTTCAATATAGGATTACAGTATCACCGGTGCATCCTTCCTCTTGTGTTACTCACGCACGCATCGCACAGGCATAACCAATATCAAATTCTAATAAACGAAGATTGGACGACCGGACGTTGGTTCTTTTTAAACTAAGAATTTATAAGCCGTACCGTTTGCGCCGTCCTCCGCCCGTTTTCAAGCCACAACCCGGACAACACCAAAATAGATCAACCACCGACCACGACGCACGTGCCAGTAGACTTTCCAGAAAAACGCAATTTAGGCGACAGACCTAGCAAGGTGCGAATACCGGGGAACGCGTCCCCAATAGGATGGCGGTCGAGATGGAGGCCCACATGGGCGTCAAGGATGAGTTATCCACCGTGGGAACAGGAATTCCACAGTCATGTGATCCGCACTCTGGGATTATCTAACATCTTATGATGACCATCTTTTCTTTTTCCTTGAGTTGGAATTAGATGCATTGTATGGATGGAACATGCGGGAAGACATTGAGTGATTGATGCACAGGAAAAGGAGGTAAGCGAGGAGGCTGTGGAGGATGCGGGAGGGTCATCGGCGATGGCCTTCGACTCTGTGCGAAAGTGCTTACGTGGGCTAGGATTCAAAGCGATGCTGGAGAACGCGAGGGGAAAATACGAACACCTCAGGCTGCGAGCTGAGTGAAAGCTGGAAGCTGAAAGAAAATGACTCCTACGCGTCAGGGGAAAACGAACAGCTGAGATGCTCGCAAATCTCGATCCATATATGCATAGTAGTCTTTTGGATTTCTTTTTTACTTGTTATTCGAATATAAGGTATAGCCGTAGAATAAGAGGGAGAACGGGTACCGAACCCTATGAAAAATGGTTTAATTGTAGACAATCCAATCCAATCCAATTCCACCAAAGATGTTGCCTGCCTGAGGACGTCCCATCAATCCGAACCTTTCAAGAGCGGATGAGAAACCAATATACACAACTAAAAAATCATTCCCTTTCCGTCCCTTTGCGTTCTATCCGCCAAAATGAATGGCCAGTATCCTGTTACCTGTATCTGTATCTGTAACGCTGAAGTTGCTCGCCATGCGTGCGGTGGGTACTTCGTTTCCTTCCCATGTAGGGTATCTTATCTTTTCAACGCTCAATAATGCCTCGCTAATTCCTCAAAGCCGAATCCAAATGCCCTGCTCATAGAGTAGAATGAGCCGCTACCAGTAGATCATAAACATTAAAAAAGGAAAGTCCTTGCCTCCGAAAAGAGGATTTATTTTAGAAACCAAAAGGCTCCTACCTCCTCGAGCTCTTTGCATATGTGCTGGTTGGATCCCATTCATACGTAGGCGTAAACGCCCGGGATCCACTCTCTTTTATTGCAGGTGCGGGTGATGTTGCCGGTCTGCCACCGAAAGAGCCCGGACTATCTCGCCCTGGAGACCACGGCCGCCCGTCCATACGCTGTGAGAAGGTCATCGAGTTCTCCCGTGACCTCGTGAATGCTCCTCCTGCACTCGGCGGCCTAGGCGTCGAGAAGCTCAGATTCGGACTTCGGTATTGGTATTCGGCGTTCTTGCCGAAATTCGGACTAGCTTTGTATTCTATTTCCTTGCTATTGAAGTAATCGGACTGCGGGCTTTCTCCTAGTGGAGACAATCCATCTTGTGCATCTTTCAGTGATTGTGGAAAGGGACTGGTGATGACGGCGGGCTCGGGGATTTTGGGAGGCAGGCTGTAATGTCGGGTGGGTGGAGAGATGATCATTTCGTAATTTTTGTTATTGGCGGCGCCGTTGGAGTAGCGGCGGGCGTCTACAGAGACGAACTCGGCGGGCGTTTTTGTGAAGAGGGGGCGGACGAGGTCCAACCAGCCGAGGAGCATGGAGGTGCGGCCGAGGAAAAGGAAGACCCAGATACCGTTGAGCTGAGGGTTTGTTAGTTGGGGATGTTGAGGGCATATAGATTGGGATTGCTTACTGAAAGCAAGATCAAGACAGCCATGAGCGTTGCTTCATTGGTTACCAATCCGGCTTCTTTTACTTGGCTTAGACAGGCATTCTTGTTCCCTCCATTGATAATCAGGCATAGAAGCCACGGCTCGGCTTTTCCCAGATCTTGCATCGCTGCTGTAACAGTGTTGTCCATTTGGATGAAAACAATGGACAAGAACACGACGTTGACTAAGATGATTAGAACTATTGCGGTTCCTCGCCATTGAAGTGCAATGACTTTTCTGATCCTCCTGTATGCTTGTCCTGCTGTAACGGTCTTGACACTGTCCGCACGGGAACTATAGGAGGGCAGGCCAGATGAGCTAACTTGCGATATGGAATTAGTGTCGTTGGCAAAGAGCGACTTGATGTAAACTTTGATGCAATAACCAAAGGTTGCGAATTGTAAGATAGTCGAGATGGCAGCAAAGCCTAGAAGCGGTCCCCAGTAATCATCTATGGCCTTTTGATGGTTGATGTGACATGTGGAACTGAATCGGTATGATACGCCGGTCAATGGAAGTGTGATAGCAACGAACATGGCCGGGAAACCCCATCCTGCCAAGATGGATGTCCAGAAGAACTTCGCACCAGGCACGACTTGCCAGCATATTTGTAAATGTATTGATAAGGAACGGAGGAAGCCTGAAATGATCAGTATCTTTCTATGTGTAGCTAGATGAATGTTTTCATACCCCACATTATGGCAGCGAAGCCTCCAAATAGTAAGAAAGCTCCAGAAAAAGCACAAGTTCTATCCGAATACATGCTATTGGGTGTTATAGCGTCGTGACACTGTTCTGGTCTGGTAGCGAGGGGTATAATGAAGCCCAACTATATCGATTAATCGGTGATGCTGTTAGGTGATCTGTTGGATAACCTACTTGTAGAAAACATATGGCGACGACTAGCCCAATGGTAAGGTAGTGCCGATTAGTTTGCTTCACAGGGAGAATGGTATAGGTGAGAAGTATTAATAAACAGCATGCCATGCCAGCGACAGTGATCCAATTAGAGACCTCTGGTACTTTATTGAATCCTGCATAGACATTCAGCCTTTATCTCTTGTACGTCAATCCGACTGCACGACTCACCATCCGAGTAGACCCACTCTGTTATGGGACACGGCAAGCAGCAATTGATGGTGCCCTCTACCGATGGTACTAGGGCACAAAAGCGGCCAGGAAGGTCTGCGGAAGCGTCAGCAAGGTGCTGAGTATGATTCCCGGGTGTCGGTATAGTTCTTACAACCCACAGTGCTGTCAAAGTTCGACAATTCCAGGAAGGGAGGTGTGCACGCCCCCCTCTCTACCGTTATGTTCCCCACCATTGTGTCGACCTCAAACCTCGTTCGTCTTTTGTGGAGACGAGGAATTGAGATAGCCTAGAAGGTAGTGTGTATCCCAATGCACTATTCAATCCAACTCTTGATATTGCATGCTCACGTGACTCGGGGCACTGATATGGAAGTAGATAGATATGGAATCCTTGGGGGACACTTTTATCGATTGTGAGATTTGACAACACGTCGCTCCAGGCGTCCTAGGTGTACTCTGAAGAAGCATAAAGGAAATGAAAGAAGAGGTAGGGCATTGGGATATGGGGAACGTCAGGTAAAGTCTGGACGTTCGGCAGAAGGAATAATAGGGAATTAAATTGAGAAATAGAAATGCCATTCCACGGCATTTTTTGTCGAAGCTATGACCCCATTGGGGAACTCGCAGCCCCTAGCAACATGGTGTTTTGGTTAAGTGACAAAGTGGATCGCGGTTAGAGTCTTTCGGCCTGGTGGTGAGCATGGCCGTGTAGCCAGTAAGCACGTGAGACGCAGGGTCAGGGTGACGGGTGACTACTAAGGACTGCCATATCGAGGAAGAAGGAGGCGTGTGAGTGGAGGGTACCCTGTCCAACAGCGAGGACTGAGTACAACGTATGAGACCAATGGTGGTGGATAATGACAGGGTTGGGAATAAAATGATGGTGGGGAAGAGTGCGACTGGTTCAGCGCGTGTGTGGAGAGGCCTGCCGTAGTAGACCAAGATTCTGCTAGAGAGGTACCTAGGAGGAGGCCGACGGAGGGAAGTAACGCGCAATGCTTGACTCGCATCGTGTCAGTGGGAGATCAGAGATAGAACTACTCGAACAACAGTTGGGAGGCGCCGAGATGAGCGGACAGATTTGCGACTTGGAGGTAGCGTCGATGCTGATATGCACCGCTATTGGAGCATCCTTGGCACCCTAAGAATCCCCCCTAAACTGGCTCCCCGTCGAACGCCCGCTAAGGGCACACTGCTCACCAATCATGCCTACAAGGCTGATCCATCAGCTTGCAGTAGGTTGTTGCTGTACCACCTGCAGGCAGGCGCATGGGAGCCAACCCGAAAATATCCTTACCCTTGTAATATGTTGTTTCCGTGCGAAAAAGAGAAATGAGGATGATCCAGTGCAACGTAGGATTCAGGCTAGGCCATGATTGCCCTCGATGCGGCTATACCCTGGGACCTGCCCGAGTCAGCTCCCGTCCGTCAAAGACCGAAACAACGGCGGCCAAGGGAGGAGGCGCAAAGAGTGAGGAAGCGCCAGCTGAGCCTCCTCCAGCATATTCGACCTCAGCAGGATTAATCCATGATCTGAGCACACTGGAGGAGACTTCCTTCCTCGTGGTAAATTGCCTGAATGGTTGCCGCTGTTCTCGTCGAGGGCTGCAAAATTCCCCCCTTCTGGGGACTGCGAATCATGATCGAAACCAGAGGCTGCGCTTAAATGATACTCGCAGAAGCGAGAAAAAGACGTCGCACAATGACTAGTGCGCTTTGGTCTTTTATTGGCACGAGTATGGGCGAGGCTTCTCTCAAGCGTCAGCGGCAATAGCTGTGCGTACTGAGCTAATATCAAGCAAGGCTCCAATCACGTCTCAGAAAGCACTCTTCTTGTTGATAAAGCCCCTGGCTCGCCGTACGGCTTTGCTGACCAAGCCTCGACGAGGATCCATAACAATTTCCTGGTACCGAACGTTAATTGTCAGCATTTGTGGATGAACCTGAAGATTGTTGTGCCTGGCCCTTTGGACAAAAGTAATCCGTTGCGAGGTGGCTCCTGTCATATGCAGCCCTACAAGTTCGACGCGTCCCGTATTCGCATGCGAATGTTCAAGATACCCACTTTTCGTCTCGCAATCTTTTCCGTATATCTTCAGCTCGTCGTCTTTCAGGTGCATGGTCTTGGTATCAACTACCGCGGCAGTGTGTGAAGTACCACGGCTGTAAGGTCTGTGGGAGTGTGCCAATTAGTGATGACAATAATCCAGATACGGCGGGGATATTGACGGTCAACTTCGTTAGCAGTGGGGTGTGCTGGGGCTTGTGTCCGTCAACGCATTATTTTGCAAATACAAAACCCGATCAATCAGACTCTGTCGTTAGATCATAATAGCAATGGGACTCTCTTGCGCCTAAGCCTCATTAGTCAGGTCGAAGCATCTTGAGGCTGTAAGACCGTGTTTCGGGCGACGATATGCGAGGTCCGTGGGATACTGTATGAGACAAACGAGATTCTAGTGAACTCAGCACTACCATCATGCTCAAAACATCTACAACCCGAATCAAGACTCGATTTTGAATGACTTCTCTAGTATTATCTAAACACGCATGCTTCTAATTACACACATTTTCGCCACTCGAGGCAGACACTTTTGTATCGCCGAGTACGCGAACGTCTTTCCTGTCCAGGACGACGATGAAGGCACTGCCCTTGATGGCAGTATGCCCGCCATCTCCTCCGAGCTCATGAAGAAATACACAGAAGGTTAGGAAAGGCCCGGCCAGGGCGGAGAACCTGTCTCGCTTCTCGTTCGACGAGATAGGGAGTTGGTGATGATAAAGAAAGACGGTGACGTAGACAATCCGCGGCCGTGGTTACTCTGTAGGGATGATGTCCGTTCCAGGCATAAAAGACATTATGATTTAGCACGACAATAGTATCTTTCCCCAATCCCTCCCGATTAAATGTTACAGTCTGCCGCACCCGCATCCCGAGGCTGACAGAGCAGTATGAATGAAGAAGTCTTTTCCTGTACATCACGAATCAAAAGAGCCCGGTACTCCATCGCTCAAGGACGCCGAATTAAAATGCCGTAGTAATGAGTGGGTATCAAATCGTCAGATTCTTGTAACCTTGGAACATTCAGAGCATGGGCGCTTGTCTACTTTGGCCCAACCGGCCGAAAAGATGTTCTGGTGGTATTCGACCCATGTTGCTTGTTTTGTCGAAATAATTCGTTGGCACCTGGGTGTAGCCATCGTGCCTCCGTCTGTATCGTTCGATAAGGATGCCGGCGACGACGAGTAGGAAGATTGCGCCCAAAGCGCAAGCCAGGGCAATAAGTACGACAAAGCCGACGGCCAGATGACCACCTTTTCTATGTTAGTTCATTTCGATTTCAAAGTAGACTAGAAGCGGGACACTCACCTGCTGATGTGAAATTGACTGAATTTTGCGAAATAAGCCGTGATAAGCTTCCTGGACCATCGCCAGAAGTAGCGAGAATGAAAGGAGAGAATGTGGTTCCGTTGAAAAGGGCAGCTGAAGCGTTGCCAAAGCCAGTAAGATTGAGTTGTCCGGTGACAAGAAGAATCATGTTATTGGGCATAAGGTTATTTTGGGCGTGATCCTTCGTCAATTGTAAGACAGACAGGCCCTGGATCGTAGTGTGGGGTCCCAAACCCTCTGCAATGGGGTAGTATGAATTGCCATCGTATTTCACAAGGAAAGCAGACCCATTCGTGCTCTGTCCAGCTACCCAGAATGAAGAAGCGTCGTTGTTTACTGGAGCCAATGCCGTAACAAGTCCAGGGACACTCTCGGCTGCTCCACTCACTGCCGTCCACTGGCTCTTCGTAACATCAAGAGTAGCTAATGATGTTGCATTGTTGCTGACTGTCAAGTTACCACTCGCAAGCAGTTGGTCGGTGCCTTGCCAGGTCAGTGAGGTAACACTTCCAGTGAGCCCACTTCCAGGTGAATTCCATGCACCGTTCTCGAAAACACATACACTAGGACAGCCAAGGGATCCAGCGGTATCGAAGCTACCACCAACATAGACTTGGGCGGGAGACTTATTAGGCTTGACAGTGATCGCATTAACAGCAACATTATCGCCTCCAAAAGCTGGTGGTTGGGGGTAAGAGTACGCCGCCAACCCCAAGTCATAAAAGATAAGGCCATTAACAGCAGCGTTATTGACGGTTCCAGTGACGATTCCTCCAGCATATAGGACTGTGTCTGAAGCCGCAAGAGCTAAAAAGGTGGAGTCTGAATCGAGAGCGGGGCTCAAGCCCGTAACACTGGTGCCATTGAGGATAACAAGATTGTCGATCATAGAGCCGTTACTTGCTGTTGCTGTGAAGTGGCCCCCAAGTACTGTGACATTGAGGCTACCAGAAGCGTGAAAGAGTCCTGTCACGGCACCAGTAATGTTCTGTCCACTGAGCGCTCTTTTGCGCGTGAGTGGACCAATCGGTTTAGGCTGGATTCCCACATTGAGGGACTGAAGGGTGGTAGGATTGGATTTGAGAAAGATGGCGTCCTGAGATGACATATCCTGAGCTGAGAGTGTTCCAGCCAGAAGAGCAAATTCGGTAGTGTTGGGCTTAGTGACGTTGGTCATAGCGGTGAGCTGTCCAACGATGGCCTGAGATGGTAGATGAAGGTTCTGCAACCAGTTTTTGCGTGAAGGAACCCAGATGCCAAACCCGGACATGTTGATAGGCTCATATGAATCCCATCCATTCAACTGGTCAAAGAAGCCATTGACCGTGATGCATGTCTCCGGCTGATCAGTCGTCACGTTGACCTCCAAAGAGACTATGGTCTGAACGGCACCGCTCACACCAGCACCTAGGGCTTGCCAGGTATTGGTACTGGGGTTGAAGGCCACGACGTTGTTCAGCCCAGTGACACTTCCGTTCACGGTGTTGGTAAAGTTTCCCCCAATGTACAACAGATTGTCGTATGCGACGATGCTCGAAACCTCAGCATTCAGCCCCCCGTTAGGCAGACTGGTAGAATTGCCGGTCCCAATGGAGAAGATATTTTGGAAGCCAGTGCTGGTGTCTGTAAAGTTACCACCAATAAATGTAATATCATTCAGGACAGCCATGGTCGTAACGGTCGCTCCTGGCTCCAAATTCATGCCTGCTTGATCGAAGGTCGAGTTCGAAAAGTTGGTGTCGAGTGTGTTAGAGTTAGGGTCGAACTCGTAGAGTCCATTCAAACCACCAGTGGAATTTCCAATAGAGAACTGTACTCTTTGAGCGACGATGGTGATGCCATCCTTCTGACCTTTTAGTGGAGCGAGCGTGACGGTAGGTCGAAATCCGTCGCTGTTTACATCAACCGGACCTTGATAGATTTGGTCGTATTTGTCAAATTGATTGGTTTGATATACCTGGGTTTGAAGTGGCAGACCAGGTGCACTCACAGTTGCATAGTTTCCAGTGATGTTGACTATGCCGCGAGTGTCACAACTATTGTCTTGCAGACAACCTGGAGTGAAAATAGTCACGGTATAATTACTTTGCTGTTTGATGTGAGGCTCGAAGACTACTGAGACCCCATCCGTATTGACGTTTGGTCCAATGAGATTGGCAGTCAAATACTCGGAATTGCTGGTAAAAGAAGGAGTTGCTGTCCACGGACCTGAAGCGGTGGAATTCGAAGCGAATTCGATGTTGGCACAGTTTGGTTCATTTAGACTGTCAACCGCGTAGGCGAAGATGTCTGGTTCTGTCAGCAGTGCCAAGAGCGGAAGTCAGTCGAAGACTGAGCTTACCGTTCTGAAAAAGCTCGATCCCATCGAGCCCCCCACCTGCACCATACCAGTCCGAAATATCAATCCTGAATGAATTCATCCCCACAATGTTCCAAAATCGAAAATCCTGGTATGGGATGGAAGAATTTTGAGTTAGTGGACACTGCGCGTCGCAATATAGACCCTCTTCACCAGTATGTGGGTCTGTGTAGGTGAAATTCATGATGCCGTTGAGTGGTAAAGCGGTGAAGCGAAAGGTTTTGGTCCCTCGACCATCCTGATGTGTATTCCAGATTCTTAACAAACTCGGCTCATAACCGAAATTCATTGATGCCTCCCAAAATCCAGGCGTATTGTCAGCCAAGAGCCAGGTATTATCAGCGCCGTCTTGTCCACTCGTTTTGCAAATAATGTTCGATGCATTGTTGAACCCCGGGGTCGTCGAGGTTCCACCAGATGTGATGTTCGCGGTAGCGATGTTTACCACCTGCTGGTCTGGCTCGTTTGGTATAGTGGTTGTAGAGTTTCCGAGGCCAGTAAATGACCCCCCAAAGATAATGTTGCCGTTAGGAGTCGGTATGATAGAATTCACAGGCCCATTGAATCCCTGGAATGGCAGATTTGCCCAACCTGACATCCCAACCCAAGCGACAGCATTCGTTGAATTAGCGCCCTTGAATTCACCACCGACGTAGACAGTGTTGGTGACTTCGTCGCAGAGAAGAATGTTTACCGTTCCAGTGATACCAGGAAGCGGCGTTACTTTCCCTGTCGCTGCGTCGTACATCGCCACGGCTTGCGCTTCCACACCATTCAAGCTTGTGAAATTGCCTCCAACTATTACTCCAGCAAATGTTCCATCATGCATTACGAAGGGGCACATCGTCGTTATAGAGCCGTCGGACGTTGCTGTTGTTTGGAAGTCGCCATTAGGTAATTGCGTAATGAGAGACTGGGATCCATTAGTGCTCGGAGTGTTTTCACTCTCTTGCTGATAGGAGAATAATGATATCGCGTCGAAGCTTCCTGTGAGAGCTACCTGACCAAGTTTTGAGAGGTCGAGGCTTGGAGGTGGGACTGGCGTGAAGGCGATACCTTGCGTCGGCCGTATAAAAGACATTATCGGCCATAGCTGTATGAATAAGGCAAATGCAGCCGCCGTCGGGCCAAACAATGAGGATAATCTCATCGCTTGAAGACGACGGTTGGTGGATGAGGTGTGGTTAATGAGCCAGGTTCGCGTATGTAAGGAATGTTTAGGGGGCTGGCTTGTATTAAAGTGATGCGTATAGAGTACATCAAACCTCCTCTTCGCAAAGCGAGCGTCAGAGAACCAATGCCCTGTCTCACTTCTGAGCCTGGCCTTTCACCAGCGTAACAAACAGTGGTGTCTCCCTTCTGTTGTCGATAGAAGAGAGATGCATGGATCGAAGTGAGGAGTGATTTGGCATCCCGTCACCTTTTTCGAACCATTCCACATTGGTACTAGAGTAATCTGGTCGGCTCAATGCCAATCAACGGCCAGGGGTTTTCCCCTTCAATTTCATTTTCCACGCCTCTGGCACATCTAATTACCCTCTCTTGCGCGTTACGTATCACATTCGCTACACACTAAAATGATCTATAATTGTTCAGTCTTCACTGAAAACAGCAGTGGTCTTTGTTCACCTGAGCGTCAGCCTTTATGAAGTATTTAGAAGTAGGTGTGCCGGTTCTTGTTTGCTATGTCACTCGTGCTGCGGGAATAAGGGTTTTCGACATGCTGCACCACTACTGTGATTTGGTCGTCGTTTGTCACGTCGAGTTGTAGGACCTCAATTTCATTCATGATGCCTTGGTCTCAGAGCTTTTGGATAGCTTCTTTGCCAGACGAGACATCTCTACAACCAAGGATATGGATTGTAGATGGATCGCGTTCAGAAATGAGTTGGACAGTGGCAAAGCCGAGGCCTCTGTTTGCGCCTGTGATCAAGATGATTTGGGGCTTCATCGCAAGCGCCAGTTATAAATTGGGACGAAGGTATGGAAATGGGTGGGAGGGGAAACACAGAGACTACTAGTAGGCCAAAAAGTTAATCACTTATATTAGTTATCTTAATGCGGGGGGTACAGGTACGTATCAACTCTCTACGTAAGTCTATCGCTGTATCTTCCAATTATGATTCTAAGTAAGAATGACAATCAAGGCGTGACGTTGGTATTGAGGCAGTATGAGTCTACAAGATTGTTTTGTTAAGTTTAGCCGTCATAAAGAGACGGTCACCAGTCCACCAGATCTTCCACAATGGAAGCTTCCCGCACCCTCAAGAGTATTTGCACGACCACAATGGAAGAAAGAGAGATGCTTGATTACATGACCCGATGCTAGAGCTTTAAGCTGTATGACTACTTCGTCCCCCAAGACCGGCGCCAACGTTCCGAGGCTGAGTCTTGACTCTTGACTCGTCAGCCCTTGGGAAGCGCGCGGGAGACGTTGCTTTCTCACTTGATTGTTCTCCGCTGCTCTCGTTGTTCAGCCTGATGTCGTACTGGTAGAGGACAAAGCCATAAAGGCAAAGATGACTTGTCTCGCGAGGAAGCGCCCTGGACATAAATGCTGTCCGCCCCCAAACGGTTTGTAGCTTGGATTTCGTGCCATATCTACTCGTATTTATGGCTCAGTCGCGCAAACGGCTCAGT
>QKZZ01000241.1:0-16708 GCA_003521265.1 Cetradonia linearis
GTTAGCCTTGGGACTAGGGCGCCGGCGATAGGAGGCAACTGACATTCAGCAAAGCAAGTTTCCAACATGCAGCAATGCCCAATCCTAACCCCTATGACGCCCAAGATATAAGTAGCAGCGGCGAGCAAGAACACAACTCTCTTCTCACCGCCTCAAGCCCTCGAAATGGCTCCACATCGCCCGGAAAACGCTCCTCTCGCCGCCAATCTTCCATCTCGCAGCCTCCTCCCGCCGGAGCCCCTCGCACGCCTCGAACAGCGAATCGTGTCCGTTTTAATATAGATGAGGGGCCAAATGGCCAAAATGGCCATGCGTTGAGCCCTGGAGAAGGAGAGGAGGAGTGGATGGAAGAGGAAGACTATTTTGAGGCGAGGAGGGGTAGTATGGGGCCGAGAGCACCGCTGCTTACGGATGTGGAGGCGCCGAGTGTTACGGCGGCTTTGGGGTTCAATGCAGAGGATTTGTTGGAGAGTGCGAGGCCGAAGAGTGGGATGGGTAGTGCGTTTATGAATATGGCGAATAGTATTATTGGGGCGGGGATTATTGGTATATTTGACCCAAGTAGATCACATTTAGATTGGCGGTCTAAAGGGTTTATTTCTAGGACAGCCATATGCGTTTCGACAGGCTGGCTTGACTATGGGCGTTTTGCTGCTTGTAGTTTTGACTATCACCGTATGTCCACTCTCACGCACGTATGTAGTTGATAGTGGGAATTGACTTGAAAATAGGTCGACTGGACAATTCGGCTTATTGTTGTCAACTCAAAACTCAGCGGGGCAGACTCTTTCCAGGGGTATGGCAATACACTCATTGATGACCGTAGTTCTTGGATGCTAATAGAGCGAAACAGGACGGTGGAACACTGTTTCGGGAAGTCAGGACTCGTCGCAATCTCTGTACGAGACTCCTCCTCCCCAGCCTACGTCTACTAATGGTCTTTTTTCAGGTCGCGCAGTTTGCTTTCGCCTTCGGAGGCATGTTAGCTTTCTGCATCATACTTGGGGATACCATACCGAACGTAATTGCGGCGATGTTTCCATCTCTGCCTAGTACCCCTTTTCTATGGCTATTGACGAATAGACGCGCCGTCATTGTGCTGTGTGTTCTTGGTTTTAGTTATCCGCTTTCTTTGTATCGTGACATAGCGAAAGTAAATACTAAGCCTCCTATTCATTCGATGCACTCAGCTAAACATAAGACAGTTAGCGAAGGCGTCAACGTTGGCATTATTGAGCATGGCTGTAAGATCTCAACCCAAATCTCCTCTGGCCCTTACTAACATAGAGTAAGGTGATATTGTTTACGATCATAACGCAGGGCGCTAGGATACCAGAAGACCTTAGGGGAAACCTAAAAGGCTCCCTTTTCTTCAGGGATGGCTTTGTCCAGGCGGTTGGCGTGATTGCGTTCGCGTTTGTCTGCCGTATGTTTCGGATCCCCCGCACCATATCTCAACTGACAGTGCAACGAAGATCATAATTCTTTGCTGATTTACGGCTCTTTAAAGAAGCCGACCATGGACAGGTTCGCTCGAGTGACTCATTACTCGACTTTCGCATCAATGCTAGCCTGCATGATGATGGCTTTGGCAGGATTCTTGACATTTGGAGACAAAACCCAAGGCAATATCCTGAACAATTTCCCTCAAGACAACGTTATGGTCAATATAGCTCGATTGTGCGTAAACTGCTGTAATCGATGTGCATGCCTAGTGATTAACCAAGCTTAGTCTCTTCGGGTTTAATATGTTGACTACATTACCTCTTGGTCAGCTGTATCACCATCTCTGCCTGGCGATCGAGACTGACAAACCGTAGAGTGCTTCGTGGCTCGAGAGACCATCCTAGTACGACTTTTTCCTCGGCCTGGCTATGGTAACATAGTTGACTGTCTCCTAGCATTATTGGTTCCCAGGCGAGCCTTTCAACCCTCATCTTCACTTAATATTCACTACGTCCTTGGGTACGTTATCGTCCCATCTTGCAAATTCTTGCCGTGTTCTTCGCTGAAAGTAGGGATACTTGAACAACGCGGAGGCTAACGGAGGGATACTAGTCGTGACGGCCATGGCATTATCATTAATGACCTGCGATCTCGGTGCGGTATTTGAGCTTATAGGAGCAACGTCAGCATGCGCTGTGAGTGGCTAAATGCCTGAATATACCAGCAAAATTTTGACTAAATGCTCTTCTGTAGCTTGCATTCATTCTTCCCCCCTTGTGTTTTATCAAATTGAGCACACACAGTTGGAAAACAATTCCCGCTGTGCTCTGTCTCGCTTTTGGGGTAAAATCTCGCACGAAGTACCTTTATACTTGTAGAATCGTGATGCTAATCGAAGAACAGATTTTAGTCTTTGGCATCAGTCTCTTGCAGGCATCGGCCAAGATGATCAAAAGTAAGCCACTTCAACTCTGGTAAACCCTGAATGCTAATCAGTGTCTAGATGAAGGATCAGTGCATACCTGTTGACGATTATATCCATCCACGGATAGTCGTAGTATCCCTGCCAGGAGTCTCGTCGAGGAAGAACCACTATAGTAAGCAGACCATAGGATACCACAGCATCTAGGTTTATTCTGTAGAGTAAGGCTTTCAAAGCAAACATAGCTAGCCGTGCTGATCAAGGCATAGAGATAGGGAGAAAACAGTATGACGGTTGAGAAGATGACAGTGAGTGAGTTAGCGGCATGTAGATCCGCTGAGCAGGCAAGGCTCCATGTCTATGCCCCTTCAGCCAGGGAGCATGCCCTCTTATCCTGGGAAATCGCCATCTTCGTCTTCCGTAGTAAGTCTGCAGCCTCAGGTCTCGGAACTTCTCACCAGCTTGTTAGCACTTCAAGGATGAGATGGCATGGGTGTCTTTGTCCTTACGTGTTGGACTGAAACACCCGCTCCAACCATGCTCGTCTGGTAGTGTACCTTGCATCTTGACTGTTTGTTGAGATCGGATGCATTCCCTTTACCGAAAAACAATCGGTCGTTCTTGATTTAGCACAGGTTCCTTTCAAGCCAGCTCCATGCAGATTCCCTTCTTCCTAGCCTTTGATTATCTGAGAACCATTTCCCTGCAGTCATGAGTATCTCTCCCAGCACATATTGAGCCCAGGGTGTTGTTCTACCGTTGGGATTGGGAGATGTAGGATTGCCAAATTGCGGATGTGGATACTGAGTTGTAGCCTTGTGAAGAGAACGAAGCTGTGACTGGCTTTCTCTTGTACTTTGTCTTGTCTCGCTGTGAAGATTCCAAACTGATATCCGAGGCCATGAATTAAGCCTTGAATGAGATTTTATGGCAAAATTTCAGGTTCCGCACTGTACCAGTGGCTATCATTAGATGGCCCAACCATACATGGTCTATTAGAACTGGACGTCTGCCCGCTTGCGTTGAAGCTGTCTCCACTTGCATGAGACTATCGACGACCGCAATCGCCGCTGGCTCCGCCTTGCTAAAAACGAATGTTTAGTCTTTCACGAAGGGCTCACATTGGGATCTTCTTAGGAGTATCCATAGTTGCCCTTTAGTGCAATTCAACTAGGATATGACTAAGTTTCCTTTCCCTGGTGGTTATTTACTCGATTCGAACGTTTGCAATTGACCACCATCTATGGATTTCACCAAGGCCTTAGGGCAACTCGCATTAGTGCAATTCATTTCGAATCCGAATGTTAAGAGTGCCCTGATTCACGTCCTGTTCCTGCAATTCACCCGGTAAGTGCCGACAATTTACAGGACCGTGTTTGCCCCGGTTAACAATACCGTTGCCACACAACAACAACAACAACATACTCGTGTCAACAATTGTTATTTGGTGATGCTGTAAATTTTACAGCACCCTCGGAGCTGCATCCAGTACGTTTCTTACCGGTCCTGCATCATCATAGGCGGGAAAATTGTCTAGAATCTCTCGCGATGCTGAGCGCGTCACATTACAGCGAGGAGGCGACAGGCCTACAGCAGGAGAGGATGGAGGCCGTAAGTGGATGACCAGCGCCAATGCAATGCCCTGTCTGACATTTCATTATCAGCAACTTGCACGCGAGATGATGGCGGATCTTGGGTCGTACCGACGTGAGAGAATCCTGACGACTGACTTCAAAGAAAACATTGCTGCCTTCGTCCCTTCCTCAGAGATTCAGGCTACGAGACTAGTCAACATCAGCGGTACTGAGGAGAACAAGAAAGCTCGTAGTGCTGCCAAACAGCTCAAGGGGTGGAACAGTAAGTGTCTCGGCACCCTCATTGCGATGATTTAACGTTACCTGTCTGCTAGGCGCGTATCAGTCTCTCAAGGATGACGGAACAACCGAAGAAGCCTTGCGGGATGTGAACGAGGGTCTTGGCCAGACCCATCGTGCTAGACTTCAAGTATGATTCATCGCCTGTCTCCTTCCCACCAACAGTAATTGACCGCCCACATTCAGGCAGATGACACAGTCAAGGAGTGGACTGGCGAAGAAAGCTACTACCGTGGCAGCCATGGTGGACGGTGGGGACGCGGTGGAAGAGGGTAATTGATCAGTGTGCCAACCTTCCATATGATGCTCTGGCTAAAAATCAATTTAGAGGCCATGGGGGAGGGCGTGGTGGAGGCTTTGCTGGCCAAGGGGGTGGCCGTCAAACATCGAGGTAAGACAACAGTTATCGACCCAACCTACTCCTTCTGCTAATCTGACGAATGGTACAGAGGCCATACATCCGTAAAGAGACAACGCACCGTGAAAGGTCATTCCGTTAATCGTGAGCTGACTTCACCGATGCCAATGACCACAACGAAAGAGTCTCCCGATCTTCAAGCGGCCAGAGAGTTCCAGGCCTCTTTAGGAGGCGCCTCCAAAAAGAATAAGGAGCACGCGAAGGGCTTACAGGTCTCTGTGGATAGCTGCTCCAAGCCCAGTCTGGTCCTCACGGATGACAGACGGGCGCCTTCCACTAGAGTTTCTAGACAAGGGTATTGGTGCACAGTTGACGCGAATTTTCCTCGCTGACATTGTATAGTCCTCTTCCTAAAGTAGAGCTTGCGTCGCCAGACGTCTGGATGGCAATAGCTCGCGTTCGCGCCAATGTCCCCAGAACTGCTGAGCAGCCAGCTCAGCGACACACTGCAGCTTCAGCTCATTTTGCCCAGTGTACGGTTGCTCCACCTGTCACAACTCCTGTGACGGACATCAAGATCTCACTCCCACCTGGGACAAAGCAACTTACATCCGGCAAGGTCACTGTCTCGTCACCTACCAAGAAAAAGGCCTCGGTTCCAACTGGGACAAACCAATCTACATCTGCCAAGCTTCCTGCAGACTCACCTAAGGCCAATGTGCAACGCACGCCAGACAGCTCCTGCTCACATCCACCTGAACAACCATCAGCTCGTGTGCTTGACCCCTTAAATCATCTCCGGGCTCTTGAAGCAAGCGGCTTCTTGAACAAAGAACTAGCTGCTGTAGTCAATAAAGCTATTAGTACTGCTCAGGCTGCCACAGAGTCAACAACTGGACCAAACTTCAAGGCCACATTACGGAAGGATGCAACGGTCACTAATGAGCCACCACGTCCTGTAAAATATACAGAAGCTGAACTAAAAGCTTTGCAACCTAGCATTGCTAGCACTGCTGACATTAGACCAAAGGTGGCTTTTACCATTCCTAAAAAGAACGGCACTGCACCAGAGGCTAAGAAGCTAGTCAATCCTTTTGCATCTCCAATAATTTCGGCTCAGCCAGCCAGTCCGGGAAAGGTACCTCGGGGTTTTGCTCAGCGGCTTGCAGATCAAAGGAAGGCGCTAATTGGAGAACAAGTTCATCGTACGAGATTCCTACCTCCAGTTCATACCCTGATTGAAGGCTTCAGAAAACTGAGCGTGTACGATTATACCAATACTGAACCAGACACAGACATTACGGACACCAAGTCGTCGAAAGCGACCAAGCATAAGGAGAATCTATTTGGCTTCCCCAAGTCCAAGAGCTCTGGGACTGAGCTGCCTCCTCATCTTCGTAATTTTGCTCCTGTTACTGATCATGGAGCTGCTGCGCGCGCTCAATACGGGATTATTTTGCCTGACTTCACGGTGCCAACATCCAAACTCCAAAGTCACGAAACGTCCACCCCCAAAGCCGTTGAGACTTTCCCTCAAACCCTCCGAAGCAGCGAAGCAGCTATCAACCCCTTTGTTGCAGCTCGTGCACCGGTCAATACTAAGCCTGGGCCTTCCCTACCAGCTCATCTTCGGGGCCAAACTACTGCTGCAGATCCTGGCGCCGCCGCCCGCGCTCAGTATGGAAACGTCCCAACCCCAACCACAAATAGCCTCAAGCCTTCCTCCACCGTATCAAAGCAGTATGCTTCAACGAAGCGTACGCCTTCCCTGCCAGCCCGGCTATTAGGTCATAGTACGGTTGATAGTGGTGCGGCTGCTCGAGCTGAGTACGGCATTGTCCAAGCGCCGGCCAACACCCGAAAGCCATCGCTACCAGCGCATCTGCGAGGCCAAACTGCTGTCGCAGATGCTGGTGCAGCCGCCCGCTCTCAGTACGGTGGCAATATCCTCGCACCAGTCACTAATACACAGAAGCCGCAGCCTTCCTCTCCTACACCCAATGAAAATTCTCTCACACCAACTAAGCATCGTCGTGGCGGCTCAAAGGTCAATACTTCAGGCTTCATTGGCCTTGCACAGGCCGCTCGTGGCGCTATGAAGGAGGAGGATGATCCGATCAAAATTGCGTCGTCTAAAGGATTCTAGAAGAGGCGAGAAGAACCAGCTCTCTTGCCCGCATCCTCACACAATCACGTGTCTGTTTGTATCAAACCAAGATAGGCGAGTAGATCCAAGTGGGCGTAGCTCTTGTGCGAAGTTTTCCTGAACATTTTATGCGATTGTTGCTATTATGTACTATAAATAAATGATCTTGTTGATGGATATGGCCTAGATAGAACGCAATTCAAGTCTCGAAAAACCAGACACTTCATCCCCAATATATGCAGCCACCATGTGCGGATGGGGTTACCCAGGAGGTCAAATCCACCAATTTACTGCCTCAGAAAGTTCGATGAGCAAAACATACTGCTAATTGCATGGCTCCGAAATTGATGTCGGTGATAATACTTCTCTAACATTTCAGACAGCGTTGGAGAAGTATTGGGATGATCCACAGATCTACATCTGTCAAACTTGTTGCAAGCATTTTTGAGGATTTGAACTCGAATGACATTGTCCCTCGATGACGTGTTCAAGGCTTACGATACAATTAACAATCGCTCTAGGCTCGGACCATTCTTGGGGGAAAAAAACCAAATATATAGGGCGGTAAAGCTTGATTCAGTGATATCCACAAAGCTTGAAACGATGTCCTTCATGACCGCAGTAGATACTTCTCGGAAACAATTCAAAGGCTGGCAGTAATTCCTCAAAGCGTTCATTCGTGGGAGGAGAAGAGGAGGGGGGAAGGTTCTGATCTCATGATGTAGCGAATTTCTTTTTCGAAATCATCTGTAACAATCACGCTTTCGCCTTCAAATCCCACGACACTAGCAAATCCGTGCTTCAAACCAGTTTTTGCCAAGGCATCTGCGGCTGTTAATCCGCAACATGGTGCTCGGATAAGACCCAAAAGAACAATTCCGCTTGGAAGAGACCGGATCCTCTAAATACAATGACGCCTCAGCACCATGCCATGCAACCCAATGGACTTTCCCCCTTCTTCTTCCTAAACATTCAGCATACCTCTCTCCTCGCCCTCCAATCCAACTCTCTGCCTCTTGACATCCCCAGCCCCCTCGGTACCCACACCAACACTCACGTTAGTAACATCTCCAAGCGGTCTTTTCACCATCGCCGGCGGCTTATAGCTCCCTCGGTTCTGCAACGGACTCCCCGCAGCACCCACCGGCATACCTACCCTTCTCAACTTATCCGCTTGCGGATTAACAAAATTAGAACCAGCACGTAGAACGGGTGCGGGCGGTGCACTGATGAGTTCTCGGTTAATGGGTTTGGTTTTAGTATGGTCTACGCCTGCTGTTTTGCGGATTGAGGGGGATTCGAGATGGGGGTTGAAGGCGGTGGCTTTTACTGCTGAAGTCGGGCCGCTTTGGAGGGATTCGGCGGCGCGGGCGGTGAAGAAACCTACCGGTGGTTCCGGATCTGATATACTGGAGGAGCCAAGACTGGGGGTCTCACTGGTTTGAGTGTTACTGGAGAGTTGCGGATTTGGAGGGGGTCGTGTTGGAGGTAATTGTTGCGCTCTAACAGATGGATTTTCCTCTTTTGGTTGGACGGGTCGTTGAATAGGAGGTTGTGGCATCTCGGCTGCCTTTGGGGGTTCGCGAAGATTGTTTGGACCGTCCATGTTGTTGATACCGGCACTCACCGGCGTCTGTGGACCTGCAGGAAGCACGGTAGAATGGTGCCGCGCAAGTGGAGATCTAGGTCTTTGCACGTTGATTTGGTTTGGTGCACAGATTGGAGGGTGCCCCTTGTTGAGCAGACTGTTTCTACGCTTAAAGTGTTCCCATGGGTTTGAGGGGTCAACGGAAACCTCATCTGGATGGTCTCCTTGCGGTACGCTGAGGTCCACTTCGTCGAAATCGTCACCTAACTATGTTAGCAGATGCCACTGACATTGAAAATACTGCCCGCTTACTTCCAAATTCGTCCTCTGGATCCCCAACAAAAGCTACCAAGCAGATTAGTAATCATTCGACTTCATGTCGAACTAGGCAATCATACTTATAGTTCGCGAGTCATCCGTGTCCATAGGCCATTCTCTTCGCAGCGGTGACAGGCTGGTGTGTGACGACAGACTCCGTTCCACAGGCTCTTTCTTTACCGGCGCGAAGTCGGGATGTCTGTGAAGGTTATCTGGATCCCACTTCGTCTACACTTCGTTAGCTTAGGTAAAGGTATGGAGATAAATACTTACAGGTGCAATCTTGAGCTTCGTGACTCTAGCCACGTAGTCTTTGTCATAAACACAATTACCAAGGAGGTTCCCAAAGTTGCGTAACGCTCTTTTTAATCCATCGGTGGTCCCTTCTTTCTTCGCCTTTTCGAAAGCAGGAGCTTTGCCTTTGCAGTTCTCAATATGTCCGTACCCAATATCCTGATCCTCATAAGCAGCTTTTCCGAGGGGCTCGAATTCTACATCTTCTTCACCTCATGAAACGTCCCATCTCGAAGGGTCACTCTGACAATAACTGACAAGCCAAGGCTTACCTTGCCGGTGCTTTGGTTCTCATCCACCTAATTTGAACTTAGATAATGTCTTCTCCTCAGTCCGATACAGCTCATGCTTACAAAGTCAATTTGCACATTTTGAATGCCACTGGACCACCCGTTGAAGCCGAAGACTTCATTTGCGAGGTTGATACATTTATCTGCGGACAGATAGTGTACCTTCCCTCCCCCAGCACCAGGCCTGGACGATATATACTCTGGTCCCAGCTGTTTCTCTAGGCGACTCGATAATGTAGCAATTTCTGCAGCAGTGTATTCGCTGACGTGAGGCTTTACTTCCTCGAATGGGTTGACCGAGGTGGGAGCAGGCTTGTGCTGCTCGCTATGGCTGGTTCACGTAAGCATTGTCTTGTTTCCAACAGGGTAGCATTATTACTCTGGCATTCTGTATCAGCTTAATACTTTAGCATCGCAGTAGCGATATCGTTAAGCATTCTCAAGGCCGTGGTTCGGACGGATGGACGTCAGAACGCGTGCCGCCGGCAAATCTAGACGCGAGAGCACGTGATCAGAATCCTACCAAATTTATTGCCTAGGTCATTATAATTGTTTTACAGCCTCAATATTGCCTACACGTCGACATAGGCTTTGAGCAGTGGGATCTGTCTTCCCCCAGTTCTTGAATGGTAGCCTCGCTACGAATATGTAATGTTGACCCTGAGCTGCTCCTCCCTGGGTCTTAATTCCTTGTTGGCTGGCGTACACTTTTAAGGGTTTACGTTTATGAAATATTCAATTGAAATATGTACATCATTGATACTGCTTGATTTCTCAAAAGCGATGCTTGAATGCTCTCAGTATTTTATGAGAAATGAAGTAGACCTGTGTCACTCTAAAGTTCCACACTGCTTGCGCGCATTGTCCGTTCCGAAAGAAGATATGTTGCTTCATGGTCTGTCCCAAACGCCTTGCTATAATGCTTTTAAACACGCTATGATGCAATAGTCATTATCCATGTGCTCGTTTGATGCATGCGGATACTCATTTAACAATGAGAGAAGCGCTCGGCACTAGTCCCAACTCTTTCAAAGAAGCACCAAAATCGAGAGTGTCGAATATTTTCTTAGGGAAATTCTGAGTAAAGCTCGCCACCTCAACACCAGATTCCTGTGTCACAACTGAGGCGACCTCGAAGAGGGTGGTATCAATGGAGAATGATCTCTGGATGTTACCCGAGAGGGTTTGTAGTCGTAGACGTGTCTCCGTATATGCTGAGGCTGGCTTCGATGCGACAGGTCCTGAAGATGTCGCGGGAGCGGCGTTTGGTGCAGCTGCTGGCGCTGCTCGACCCTCGCGCTCAGCTTTCTCTTTCTCAGCTTTCAGTCGTCGCTCTTCTTTATCTGCAGCTATCTTCTGCTTGATTCGTTCCTTGGCTGCTATCTCCTCTTGCTTCTCCTTCCGTTTTGCCGCCGCCTCTTTAAGCTGTTCCTTCTTCTTTAGTTCCTCTTTAATATCTTGAGTTTCTTTTGTACTCTTTCGCCGTATTTCCTGAAAGGATGGGTTAGCATCGCATTCTTATCGTCCGTTTCGCAAAACACTGACCTCGTTCTTCTTTTTGTCTAATTGGTCCAGCTCCGAGCCTCCAGCTCGCTTCTCTGCAAGTTTCTTCCGGAGCTCCTCTAACTTTGCCTTCTTCTCCTCGTCTGTCAAGGGCGCAATCTCCTCAGTCGACTCGGCAAAGTCAACATGACCGGATTTAGAGGCATGGAACTCGGCTTGTGCTTGGCTCCTGAATTTTCTCCCGCAGTCATTGCAGACTAAAGACTTCGCTACTTCGCCCGGTTTCAGAGCATCGGCCACCGTATCAGGGTTAGTCTCTGCTTTGTCCTCGGCTTCAGCGGCGGTAATCTCTTCGAACGATTTGTCCTGGTTCTTCTCTAGCCACTCTAGTGCTCCTTGCACTAATGATTAAATTATTTCACCGCACAATTAGTCAGTATAAGTTGTTGAAGGCTACTCACATCCACCAGACTTCTTCACAGCTAGCTCAGCTCGTGGTTTCTCGAAACCCATGTCAACAAGCGTGTCTAGATCAGAAGATGCCATAATGATGTATTCTTGAATGAGAAAGTAGGTTTGCCGACAGCTTCAGAAAAAGGTGCAGAATTTGTGCGATAGCCTTTTAAGAAGGGTAACCACAGGCTAAGTGTCAAATGCGTGGATTCGGAATCGTGTGTCACTCGGCGAGGCTTTCAAAAGGTCAAACTTCAAACGTCATCTCGCTTTAGTTACCGCTGCCGCGGCAAGCGATACCTACTTTCTTGTCAGTCAACCTATTGTACCTACCATACCTACCAACAGTAAAACCGTGCTTGACTGCCCTAGGTTTCTCAATTCTTTTGTCTTTGCAACCTTCTAAGGTGAAATTCTCAAACACCTTGTACTCCTCGTCCGAGAAGTACATTTATCAGCAAATACAGGCACCACGCACGGGCCGTTATCATGTCTGTATCACTCGACCCTCCAGAACTTGGATTTCGACGTATGTATCGCCGCTTCTTCAGAGATAGTATCTTGAATCTAAGAAGTCTAGGACCTTTCACGCATGAAGTTACGCAGCTACTGCGCCTCCGTAATCCAAGCAATGACCCTATAGCTTTCAAAGTGCGACCTCTTATTTTGAGATGCTGTATCTGTACTGACATGATTGGTCTCTAGGTCAAAACGACAGCTCCCAAGCAGTATGCTGTTGAGAGGTAATTCCTGAGTTTCTTGCTGACGAACGGCTAGATATTGCGTCCGGCCCAATTCGGGGCGCATCGAAGTTGGCGGTGAAGTTGAGGTTCAAGGTACGAACGAATCAAGGACGCGATACTGCCACGACCATTTATTGATGGTCCCTTAGTCCTTCTCCAGGCAATGAGAGAAGACCCTCCTCCGGACGCGAGATGCCGTGATAAGTTTTTAGTTCAATCAGTTGCCATTACGCCGGAGCGCGACTTAGGCAGTATTACAGCGATTGTTAGCTCATGAAACCAAAAGACATGTTCATGTACTAACAGCTCGCCAGTGGCAAAACGTGGAGAAGGTCGCGAAAGGCGCTGTCGAGGAGAGAAAGATTCGTGTTGTTTTCTTGCCTGTGGAAGGTACCATAACTACACCGCAGCTTAACAATATCAACGGAACTGTGAGACAGTAAACAGTTTTTTTATTCCATTCAGAGATACTGAAAGAAATCCCAGCACCTCAGCACATCGAGCGACGCTCCTCCAGCGTACGGCTCCCCATCGCAAACATACAGCTCCCCCCAACAACAGACCGAAACAGCCATCCCAGGCACCCGCGCTGTCGCCTCCGAGAGCGCCCCCAAAACCGACAGCAGAACTCTCGCCGGAACCGCCAGCAACGCCGCCGCGCAAGCCCAATCAGCCATCGGCAACGCCACCACCGCCGTCATGTCCACAATACCCACATCCGGTGACGACCTCCAAGCACAGCTCGCCCAAGCCAAAGCCACGATTGCTCGACTAACGCAACAGAATGAAGAGCAGGGATTGAGACAGAGGAAAACCGATGCTGTGAACCAGGATTCGAGAGAGCGCATCACGATTGGGACTACAGGAATGGGCGTACAGCAACAATCGGGTGATGGCGTACCGGTGCAGATTGTAGCGGCGTTGTGCTTACTGAGCTTTTTGCTGGCTTACTTCCTCTTTTAGTGCTGGTCGTGGAGGGGGGTTCGTTCGCATGGAGACCTTCATTGGGAATTGGAGCAGACGGTTACGTCTAATGCAATATCAGGGATGAGAATGAGAAGCTTGGTCTAGGGAATAGAACGAGTATGCCCAGGTGATACTTTATGAAAGAGTAAAGAATACCTAGAGGCGAAAATTTCTATGTGTGCATCATAAATGATGCTTCTTTCTATCATTCGGCGGAAGGTGGGGGGGAGAGAATCCTAGGCTTGTTTGGTGATAGCCCTGTATTCTAAATTTGATAGATGCAACACATCAGCGATCGAGGAGTTCCCCTTATGACATATATATATGACAGCATTTCCCTCTATGTCGCTTCATGACATCTACAAGTCATATAACAACCAGTCCCTCCAATCTATCCCAGAAGTTCAAAGCTCATTTCACGCCAGGAATCCGTTTCCCTTCATTAGCCCCCAGCTCATCCTCCCTCCACCCACCCACTTTCCTTCCCCCGTCCTTCCTCTTAACCCTACACCACAACCCCACCTCCTTATCCCAAACAAACTGCCAGATCACCCACGTCCAGCTCGTATGATGGGGCAAATCCGCATAGAAATCCCTCGCGATCTCATGCAGCGCAGGCAGTCGCGTCCACGGTATAGCTGGGAAATCGTGATGCTCGTTGTGCAAGCCCACGTTATAGGTGAGAAAATTTAGTGGGCCGTAGTAGGAGAATGTCTCGGGAACTGGCACAGTATTCCCGGTGCTTTTAACTATTCGGGATTTTTGATCGAAGACATAGTGTTCGGCAATGAAGTGGCCTGCACAGGGGTGTAATGAGCCTGCAAGGAAGGAGCTCAAGGTTAGGTAGGCTAGGGCTTTAGGGCCAGCGTAGTGGACGAGGAGGATATCGAAGGTGACTTGGGCGATGATGTTGAAGAGGTGGATTTGAGTGAGGGGAAGTTTGTAGACCATCATGGGCCGGAGGGCGTAGAAGAGGATTTGGAAGGTGCAGAAGAAGGCTTTGCCGAGGATGGAGTCGAGAAAAAAGGCTTCTAGGGCGGTGGGGAGGTCGGTGTCGAGACCGTCGACGCCGAGAGACTTGTGGTGGGTTAAGTGGTAGGGCTATGATTGGAGTTACTTTTGCATGGGTTGGGTATGGCATTGCATATAGGGAGAGACTGGTGGCCATACCCTGAAAGCAGCACTGTATGGTATTCCAATGGGGAGGTTGGCGAAGACGGCGAAGAGTCGATTCGCCAGAGGAGCTCTGAAGACGAGATTGTGGGAGATTTCGTGGATGGCTAGGAAGAGGTTTTGGTTTGCTGTTGCACCGATGATGTAGGCTGTAAGGAGAAACGGTAGAGAAAGGATAGGTGCATCTCTTAAGAGTGCTGCACAACACAATTGCAATCCAACGACAGCTAACACGAAGTATTTCGTCAACGGTTCTGGCCCGCAGAGCTTGGTTACCTGGCATAGAATTTAGCCAGGGTGAGAGTCAATTGCGCTCGAACAATCCCTACTTCTGGATGTGCTTTGACAATGGCCTGTCTTCGCGTCCTGTGTGGTTCCTCTGTATATGACCAAAAGAATTGATCCCCATCAAAGCGAGCGGACACCTGCTTGGGCAGGTCAGGCTTTGCAGAAGCCTGTACGGTGGTTGTCGTAGCTATATAGGGCATAGTGTAGGGAAACGAGTGTGATTCATATCAGTTGATGGCAGACATCACGGCAGCCTCGTCTAAACTCCAAATGAAGGTTGAAGTCGTTACAGAAGAGCTTCGTTGCAGGTCCAGTGGCTAAGTTTGCTCGGTTTGGTAGCCGCAGCCGTTGAAAAATACACGCTAGCGTCTTGGGGTACCGTATGGTACTTTCGCTCCAAACATGTTGTATCGCTCCCATTATGTATATGAGAGAAACATCCTGGATTGCAAATCTGGGCTATCTCTGATATGCTATGAATTCATAAATGTTCATCATATTGAAGTACCAGAGTCTAATACGAATTCATGATCCTTGACATCCGTTTGCTAATAGTCATCTCCTCGACTCACGACCTCCTTGACTGTAGGTCGCAAGAGGATGGTCTATAGAGGCATTAGCATGCAGAGGTGAAGGAAAAATCTTCAAGCAAACTTACATGTTCAAACTGTGCTGTGTAAGAGCCTTTGATGTCGCAAAGGGGTGGGTATGCTTCCACAATGCCACTTGAGACCAAGTTGTTCAGCTAGGGGATGTTAGTCTACTACAAGTTCTCCAAGCTTAGGGTCTTACTCCTAATAAATATTTCTCATGCCCAAGGCGGTCAAGATACCTGCGACAGAATGGCAGAGTGCCAAAGTTTTTGGTGATGGTATTCAACAGACTCCTCGCTGATGAAACCCTCAAAGCAACATTCGGAGCGTCTGCTCTCTTGGCATAATGTGACGTTTCCATCTGCATCGAGTGAGTATTGTTAAAAGTTTGTATTAAGAGGATCTTACATCGTCCCTGACGTAGCCCTTTCCTGTAGATCCGAAAGTTTCGATAGCAAAGATTTCACCCTCTTCCATCTTTGTCTGGTCGTTACTTTTGACAATGGGGACGCTTTTGCCGCCATGGATACTATATTGGACAATGTCGTGCCCATTAAGATTACGAATAGCCTTAACCGGGAATGTTTGTCCTTTGATCTCCACTTCATAACTCTCCATGGCTTCTTGAATGGCCGCGCCAATGTCGCCAACTCGCACATCAATACCAGCTTCCTTCACGACAATTAATATGATATATAGGTAGTTGAATGGGAAGCAGTTACTCACTCTGATGCCTGTATTCGTAGCATCCTTGACGGCAGCCAACAGATTGTCATATACAGAGTTGAAAGTCATAGTGAATGCACTATCCACAATCCTTCCATTGATATGAGACCCGAAATCAACTTTCATCACATCGTCTTCATGTAGCACCATCTTATTACCGGCATTTGGCGAGTAATGAGCCGCACAGTGATTGATGCTGAGCCCCGCGGGGAATCCCATTCCACCCTTGATATTATCTCCTTCCTCCAAGCCTTGGTGTCCAGTCAGTGCTCTGACACTGTTCTCAATTCCTTCAGCAATCTCGGTCAATGTTTGACCAGGCTTAATGTTCTTTTGTGCCCAATGTCTCACTTGTCTGTGTACTTCCGCGCCTTGCCGGTATTCATTAAGGAAGTCGTTGTTTATTCGGTCCAAGTGACGCTTCTCCTCATTTGTTGTGCGGAAGCTGTTCTTTTTTCGATATTCGCAGATCTCTCCCTCGGGATACTTGCTATTTGGAAAGAGATCTGATAGAGGTACTCGAGGTGGTGAGGTTTGTGTTTTGTTACCACCAGCTGTGCCCTTCTTCTTCTTTGGCTTCCTCTTCTTCTTCTTTTTAACTGCTGTACAGTTTTTAGCCTAATCCTTCTGCAACAGCTATTGCATGCTTACCCCCAGGTGCGCCTGCTTCGACGTTTCCTCCATCCTCTTCTTTATCATCGTCAGACTCGTCATTTTCATCTTTTGCTGAAGCTGAATCTTTGACCCCATTTGCATAATCATTTGCCATAGCTGAACCGCTCACTAGAAGGAATGAGCACGAAATCGCGCCGAAAATGAATATAACCGAAATGCTTCTCACCGTTCATTCCTTCCGCTGCCTTGGCAGCCATGCTTTTATTTAAATAATTAAAGATGAATACAAGCTAGTCGAATATAATACTCCAGAGTATTTAGAAGTGTGTTATTTCACAGTTTGTAAGGAAATGGATTCGGTAGTTGGTGGGGTCACCAGGGGGTGACATAATTCGTGAGACACCCGGAATTT
>QKZZ01000245.1:0-11898 GCA_003521265.1 Cetradonia linearis
GCATGGAGACGGGCCGCATCGCGCTATGAATCAATACCCTAGTAAAGTGTTGTGGAACCTAAATATTTTTTTGGTTGTCAGCCGAGGCTGAGTAGGATGCGGCGCCAAAAACCCTTCTTGCGGAGGTAAAAAGCCCGACCCCGTCCCTAGCTTTAAATGGGATCAGCATTATATTTCCGGTCACTGTAACCACTAGCGGACATTGGGGTTCCTACCGTAGGAACAGGATGTTGCAGGTTTTCCTCAAAGGATAGCCGCAAGTCCTATCAGAGTGATGTCAGTGGATGGACTTGTGATGATGAATTGATCTCAATAACAGCAGCGCACTGACCTTGCATCATTCTCTGGGCAATTGTAGGATGTTGCTTCACTGTGAGACCTATCTGAAGTCCTAATCTAGAGAGCTCAGGCTGGACTGGCTGCCACGAGTGTTAGGCCAGACAGTGCCTTTCTAGTAAGAAAAGGATGGATGGAGCGTACCAAGTTCCCACAGACGGCGTGGTGACAGCCGAGGTGAGGGAACGAAAGGTCGGTAGGGAAGGGAAAGAGAATCTGCGGAGTGCACCAATACATGCATCTATGCGTAAGGTCGACGGATGTTTTGGATGTAAGTGGACAACGTGACTTGGATGAGGTGGTCTAGAAAGCTGACACTGGTGAGATGCAAAACAGATGGAGGATCGGAAGGCGAAGGTGGATTATAAACAAAGACGCGGCCGTGGGGACGTCAGTGTTCTACCAGGGGAAATTGCGAAGCAGGAAGCGAAAGACAGCTACCATGCGGAGTAAAGAAGGCAGGGGCAGAGCAAAGAACCAAGTCCCACTTGACCAGAAGACAAGGAAGCAGAAGCAACGTTGCATTTCAACCCCCTATTAAAAGATCCGTTCCCAGTTTCCATATTCTGGAAAGATGTCGACCATTGCACTGAGGCTATGTCGACGCATTATAGAAGAGGCCAATGCTTTTGCATCAACTACGATTAGCAAGACGACAGGGTAAGTTCAACCGATTCTTATAGCTGATATGATCGACAGTATTTTCATTGGATAACAACAGAGAAGGAGCATTTGAATGCCTGGGCTTGTGTAAGGTTGGAATGAACATACACTCTGCAGTATTCAACTCAAGCCTTTCCAGATTAGTATCTATGACAATAATAGTCCATTTTTCCAAACCTAGACATTTGCACAATCCTGTACATTTTCAAGAAAACAAAAGTAGGTATGTCAACTCCTGCACATGCTCCATCTTTGATGCCACACTGGTTTGAATTCGCATTACCGAGTTGCTCTAACGTATGGTAACTTGATCATTTCATTCCAGGGCCTGACCTCTAACCTCCATTTCCTCTGATTTTCCCTACCGTAAATACTTCCTCGATCACTTCCTTTATAAATTTTAAACCTGGTAATTATAGAGATCTAACGGAATATAATAAGGTACCTTAAAGGCCTTCTCTTCTATAGTACATTGTTTTATCGACGTAGGAGTTCTATTATATTCTCCGCTTTGCTTCTTTCTTAAAATCCTTTACTAAAAACAGTAGAGAGATAAACTCCAACATTTAAATACAGCAGTATCCTCTATTCCAACTTGAATATTAGAGATTCTAAAAGCAACGAAAATTATACCTTTAGGCAGCCAGAAATGGTAACGAAACCATCTATTTTCAACTATGTGGACGGCAGCAAAAGTATTTTCTCAGCAATAGCATTTGGTAGAAATAGGGATTAAGCAGTAGCTCACCTCCATAGGAGCGCAGCTCACCTAGGATCACCCTAGGTCGCGCAACGCTCACCCTAGACTCTACATACCTCTTCGCTAATTGCTGCTCTAGTAGACCCACGAATCCATACCTCTGGACGTTCAAAGACAATGTCGTGGAGGAGACGACCCTGAAGATCTTCTCCCTTCCGTTCACGTTTTGCTTCATCATTGGCCACTAACAAGTTCAGCCTGAAGACTGTACAACTGTGATCAAATATCAATTATTCTGGAACGCGTTCTACGTCATCGCTGAGGCAGGAGTCATCTCCATTCTCCCCTTGATATTTATGCTACTACATGCTTGCATCAGTGCTGTAAGAGGCGGCTACAAGAATGTGAATAATGGCAAATGAGGAAGTGAGCGATTGAGCTGTTTCTGGAAATGGACACTCACGGTCGCTGCTTCGAATATGTTCGTGGCTTCTGTGGTCCAGTGGCTGTTGTGGAGCGGTATCCCGCCTTTCCTTCGCCTTCTGGGCTCCCTGTACCTCGCTAACGCAGTACAGCTATTATATCCAATGCGGCGCTGATCTCTGCCCTGGTAGCGTTGTGGAGAAAGTGCGACGTGGGCAATTACACTCTTCGCCAATGCGATTGGCCGGGCTCTGATAGGTGGTCCTGCTGACTTAAAATCAGAAAGCTATCTAAGGACAGTTCATACCTTAAAGCTAGGTTTGGCCCCACAATGAGGCTGATGATACTTACCTTTGATTTATGGGCTCACTCAGGAGCTGAGGATAAATTCTAGAGTGTTTTCACCTAATCTAACACCAATTAATACAACACTGGATGTATCTAATATGATTGATGATGTAGCTCTTCATTATTGCATTTGATAACCTACGTTATCTATCAGACCGGTCGAATTTTTAGACAATTTCTGTCACTATAGCTGCTTAGTCTCTAGCGAGCCCCAAAGAGGTATTGTTTTTTGCCTCGTATAACTAATACGTTGGTATGGTTGGCACTGTCACTGGCAGTTTGCATTACCGGTGCAGTGTGGCCTCTGGACTACGCGGTGTAAGTGGCAAAAGTGCCGCTATGGTGCGGTGTGACCTTCATACCGCACGGCTTCTCGGTGCAAAAGCGTATGCAACTTTGTTTCTCGGCCTGATTGCGTCCACAGAATGTGCAACATGTGCTAATAAGCCATTATTGTCGTCGTTCATTCTGCGTAAGATCTTGATATCCTCAAGCCGATCTCTACGTCGGATCCGCACAAGATACGTAAGATAGGCCACAAGGACGATTGTTGTAAGGGGAATAGTTATAGCCCAGTAGATCCAGAAACCGCTTTTCACCTTTGGGGCACCGGATGAATTGCCAAAATCAAATAGAGGCATGGCTAGGAATGTCTGTTCATTTGTACCTATTTTTCAGTGCCCATCCTTCGAGGGATTGGCGTGACTTCAACTTACTGCAGCATAAGTACCGGGCAAGAAAAACATGGTCAGAATTGCTATGCCTTTCATCGCCGAACTATCACGCTTCGAGGCTGCGGCTATCTAGCGAGAAGTCGTGGAAATATCTAACGTAGATTGGGCATCTTTTTTGGCGATATATTTATAGAGCTGGGATATCCCATCAATACGTTAGGGGTAAAAACAGTCCCAAATGTAGTGCTCACAGCAGTCATCTGTGCTTGTCCTCGCTTGTAGATATACTGGAGCTCCGAAAGCATGACCTTGCACCTATGAGATATGAATCCCAAGTACTCCACCATAACCAATTCGGCTGCTTCCACATAGTCCAATCGTGCATCCGGAGTTGTAGCATTAATGTGCCCAATGCTCTCTTGAATTGCCTCGATTGCCGAAAGGAGTACTTCGGTATAAGTCGCCCAGCCGGCAGCAAGCTGGACAACTTCGAGTATGCCTTTAGTCATCCCGTCGAAATTACTACTTGGCGATAGACCATAGAGCTCAGCAAACATGAGTGGTACCCCAGTCTGGCCACTCGCTGTTTCAACCTCTAGAAGTTTCTTCCATAGACGCTCTCCCTCCTGATGCAGTAGCCGTCTTTGATAGGCTGTAAACAAAATCGGCAGAAGCAGAGGATACCCAGCCATCGCGTAGTACCCCTTGAGTTCCTCGGTAATGAATGCTGTCTGCTCATCGGACCAGGTGAGTACTACTCCGCAAGTCAAACCAGCATTAGGGTCATGTGATATCGATAACACCATGTTCATACCAAGGACTCCTCGCGTAGATCGCCTCATGGTGAATCCTACAAAAGTTTGTCAACATTGACGCCAAATTGCACGATCGAGATATTACCAGTGCGAGGAGAAGTCACCCTTCGATCGTCAAGAGTGTATCTTTGGAAGTGAGATCCATCTGTTCCGAAGGCCCAGGGCGTTGAACTTGGTAGATTGAATTTCTCCATAATCATCTCAAAGGCGCGTTTAGAAAAGGGGATTTCCTGGGAAAGGGAGACTGCTCCCACGCTACCAGGATACCTTGCTGGTACGCTTGATGGAGGAGTAGTAGGTCCTGGTGTTGGACCAAGTCTATAAAAGTCAGCCCAAGCGGCAATGTATGTTCTATCCAAATTGTGTAAAACGATTCCTACATCAACCGTAATCCCGCTGTAGCTTTTTGGCCTTCTGGGCCCTGGGTTGTATGTGGTACCTATGCCTATCAGACGTAAGGCTTTCTCACTGTCGGAAAAGGCGTTCTTGCGGTATTTAGCCAGCGTTTTAGCTCAGCCTCTCGTAAGCTCATATGATTTATCGTTGGTGGGCCTCCCTTTTCAGACCATACAGTCAGCTTCTCTAAACCAAGGTAAGAGAATACGTATACTCCAACATTGAAATGATATATCTCTAATACGTCGACTTTCGTTGGTAGAAAGTCAAGTCTACTCATGTATGCTTCGCGATGAAGGCGAAACAGGATTTGAGGATCCACGTCCGCCATTGGGGCTTCGCCTCGTAGACAGCGATGCTATTTGGATGAGCTCACTCTAGAGATGGTGCAGCATGTTGGTCTGAACTGACTGTGAAACAGTAAATGCGCATTAGACACCTACAGAGCCAAGTAGTAGCGAGTCTCTCTTTCAAGGTAGCGTTGGTAGGTCACTTCTCAGCCCTATGTACTAGCTTGCAAGCATACATAAATAGCTCTTTGCCTACATAGAAAATCCAAAACTGTTTCAACCACCTTCGACAGGTAGGACGCCCGTGACACCTCAGTTATCCTATGGAAAGGCCACTTTCCCACCATGGGTTGAGATAATTATTGGGGGGTTATTTCAGGCTGTGTCCAAAGAAGGTTCCGACCTTATATATTAGCGTACATCCAAGTCCAATAGGCGTACAGTTCAGTCCTTTACGGGTACAGCAACAATGACCCCCTCTGGGGACCGTTTAAGGCATCGTGGATAATGCTCTTTTTGGCGCTAACAACATTGGACATACAGTAATGACATATCAAGGTTTGAATTTGTAAAGAATGTGGTCAGCGAACTCAATGCGAAATATTACTGTCAGCGTGTCCATATACATCGGATGAATAGCAGATTGTGAAGAACTTAAGGCCGGGGAGCATAGGTTCTGCATTGGAGAACAGTTGATATGACATTGGCTTTTCGGCCATTCAAATCATCTCAGAAATAATTACTTATGGGATGTAACACCACCAGCCGCTTCAATTCTCAAAACCAGTTCTTCGTGCTACGTAGCGCCTCCAATAGCCTCAGTCCCGGAAGTCCCTGCTAAGTCTGATCATTATAGATTCTCCCCAGCCGCTACTCCGTCAACATCCACTAGCCCGCCTATATCCCCAGCAAGTGAAAATGCATCCCCTGCTGCTCCGGAAACATCTTGTCCAACTCCTCCCAGTCTGTTCCTGTAATTCATCAGCTGAACATGATCACCCCGCAAGAGCTCCATTGCCCTATCCCGCGCAACATCGGGAATCTCATTGTTCTTTCTATCGACATGCGCTTTCAGCCTCGCTTCATCCAGCACATTGTTTCCCAGACTTTCAGGACTAGGTGGATCAAATTGGGTCTTAGCTCGCGTTGGGGGCGGATTGGAGCGTTTCCCTCGTATAATACCCGAAATAAACGCATCCATGAAGAATGGCTCATGCTCATGGAAGGCGATCATTCCTAGCCTGAGGCGTCGAGGGACGCTGTCGTCTGATAATTTGTTGGGGAAGATACTCCAGGTGAAGGTGTCGCGGATGCTGTCGTGGTCATCGACTCGGCCTTGAACGTGCCAGCGATGTTGTTCAGTTGTTGCGACTTGGCTTCCGTTACCGCCAAAATCGGCGTGGACGGAAAGGGCGCCGAGTTTGGGCTTGAAGGTACGGTGCTTCGTTGTGTGGCTTGATGCGGGTAACCCTTGAAGTTCCTCGGGGACAAAGAAATTGGAAATATGGCTCTTATATTTTTAGGCTGTGGTTCGACGGGAATTGTCGTGGAAGGGTGTCTGTATGTCTTCTTTCCCGAATTGGAATTCGAGTTCCGTTCCTTTGATGATGTTTGTGGGCGGATACTTGAGTACTATGTCGATACAAACAAAAACTGCTGGACGTGACCTGAAATGATCGTATTCAATCTTATCAAAGATGCATTCGACATATGCAATGTCAAACCTGTGACGTGGGGCGATCGATGCGCCCACAAGCGCTAAAAATCGTGGCGCTGGCTCAACAGGAATGTTCAGTAGCGGCTCCCTAGGCATACGCGTTGACAACATCTTCTTAGGCTTGAACAACAAGACCATGACTTGATGCTTGCCATGACCCGCGGTCGGGCTCAGCGGCCGAGTAACTTGCATGTCTAGCATGGCCAGCTCGGGAGTTGTCATCATCTTCTGCGCTTCCATCGCATGTGGCCGTGTTCCTTTTAATTTTGCCGTTCCATTTGGACTTGATCTTAGCCTTCAACCGGTGGGACTGCCTTATCGAAGTTGGGGGCGGCTCGGGACTCTCTATGTCAATATCAGAAGGCTCGACACCTGAAGATGCAACACCTGACAAAGGTGTGCATGGTCTTATGGGAGGAGCGTGGGGCACCGGCGGCCTCCCTGGAGAATGAAGGCTAGGTCTCAACTGAGGCAACTCATCGGGCAATGCGAACTCTGGAGACGGAGTAATTGCCATTTGATTGAAGGGCAGCTGGACATCTCGTAGGTCAGCTTTTGAAGCAATAAAGGACATTGCGCTTCAGAAGACAAGGGAGAAAGAAATGAAATCAAAGTATAGTATCGATCGAGCATGCGAAAGTTTGAGCAGCGCCTGACAAGTTCATTTGCAATGGAGTCAGCTTCAAAATCCTGACCCCACTGTAGATTGTTCGCACGGCGACCTCCCCCCGAAATAGATCCTTGGCGCAAGACATCTATTCTGATTGCTTTTGTTCAGCTCGGCAAAATTTACTACACATCGGAGGGATAAGGCTGTCAACGACCCGCAGTGCGTGCAGGACGCCCTTCAGTTTGGAAAGATTAACACGTAAAAGACTTGCATCGGGATCTAGCCTCATGGCTACATTTGTCTATATATAGCTTGCTCGAAGAACGCTCATTTTGTAGATAGAAATCGAGAAAGCAGCTACAATGCATTAAAGTGTGGTACATATACTTGGCCAGATATGTTCTAGCTTTTATGGAAGTGTTGATTACTTTGTTAATGAATCATTGGGCACGGAGTATGAGCCAGGTCCATGTTGGTGTACTTGAGACAGTTGTAGATTTTCTACATATGTCGACGAAGGATTATTTATGCTTGCAAGCTGATACATTGGGCTGAGAAGTGGCGTTCCAACAGTCCAAAGTCTGCGCCTGATGTGTGGACGTCGGTGTGAGAGCTTTGAAGCATTTTGGCAGCTGGAAATGCGCTTGGATAGATTGGTTGCTCTCAGAGGTGTACAACCGTGAGTTAGATAGCGCAAAGGATTTTAGTGTGCCAAGACATTTATCCGCCTAAGGAAAGTTACGTCTCGGGGGAAATGAGCGATGTTGACATCGCTTTCAACCAGCATCATCCGCATCCATTTTATACGGCGGATCCCCAATACAGCGATATGAAACTGTACCCAATTCATCAAAGCAGCAATAGACCATAGCAGAGACATGGCTGTGATTATCATCCTCAAAGTTATAGCATGTGGCAGGGTCTATGCCCGTCGGGACCACGTATCCAGACTTTGCTGCAGAAGATTGGTAACCTGCCCACGCCGACATAGCCATAGCTGACAACTCATTAGTAACAGGAGAAGCGTACGGTATAGCGGTCGAGGTGGAAAGAAGGCTCGAAAGATTGCTGAGGCCTGTTGAGGAAGATATGAGGATATTTAAGTTTTGAACTGGTAGGCTGGAGTTGTTGAGTTGAGCAGTAGCGTTCATTGGATATGTATTGTTGAATGGCCTAGAAGTGCTTGATGGTGGATTGTGTAGTCCGAGAATGCCTGCAATGCCCGCATTGGTGAACTCAATCTGTAGCTGAGCAGCCATCTCCGAGATGGCCGCAATGTTAACTGAGATGGCAGGCATAATCCAATCCTGGGAATATGCCACCACGCTAGGTGCAGCGCTCACAAGCGAAGAAGCCGAAGAATTTGATGTCAGCGGGAATCCAGTGGATGAAGGGCTAATTCGTGAAAAAGAGGTCTGCATGGCCGAAGGAGCTTCTGTGGGAAGCTCTGATGGAACTTCCAAGGTCTCCTGCTCCGGATTCGTTTCCTCTTGAAGCTCAATCTCGCCATTTTCGTCTTGCACGCCTCCGTATGCTCCGGCTGCCGCATCTTGCAGCGTATTATAGTAGTTGGCTGCCACTCCGCCAACTGCTCCCCCAACCAGGGCTGCGCCGAGAAGTCCACCAGCAAGTTGAGCTGGGTCTGCTTCCGAGAACTTCCCCGATGTAGTCCCATTTGTCGAATTCTGCGCCTGCGGACCTGTGGAGTTGGTTGGTATTGCGTTGAATGGCACGCCGAGGGCCAGATCCACTGCTGGCATTGAAATAGAAGCCTCCTGGCACACCAACTTGCCTATTATTCATCGAGAAATGCTATTAACGCTCCATCCTGAGCAACATGGAGGGCAAAGCAATGGACAAAGTAAGCTGTGACTAACCTGAAGCCCGCAATTGACAGTGGGCCCCAGTTTTGAGATTTATATTATCTCCATTTCTGTCTGTCAATATCAACGAGCTTGCTCCAGTCCGCGCAGCGGCTACAGAGGAGATCGTTTTCATTGATGGTTTGGTAGGAGGCGAGCCAAGACCCGTTGAAAGGGATGCTTGACCAGTAACCAAAGGTAGAAGAACATCTAAAAGATAAGAGCAACATAGAAACCTCGATTTCATGGAGGGCTTCCAGACTAAGCCACTTGCTGGATATTACTTCTTGAAATCTGACTGTGCGCGACCAGCGTGAGGACATTTATGCTAGGTAGTTAATTGAACAAGTGCATGGGAGGCCCTATTTTATGGTCGTCGCCAATCGGATAATACTGCAACGGTTTCTGAGAAGTGGTCTTTGGAAAAAGCCGCAGATCATGCAATAGCGCCAAATAAGCGTTGTTCTTAGCTAATTCTGGTTGGGTTTGGCGATCGCCACTACAAGGTTTCAAAACACATTGCGTCACGAGTATTATCCCATTACTAATCAATTTCTACCCCATTTCTTTCCCATGCGGCTGTTCCACCACAGATACCCGAGAGCTTACGCTTGTTGAGAAATAGGAAAAGATACAAATGCCTCAAGATATTCCCTGCTACCTACCAAAATGCCACGGGCAGACGAACATTTTTACATTATGTTAGCAAAATGGAGATTTGGTGTGTTACTGAATGTTGTCAAACATCTTGTTTTACTTACGTCTCTCTCAAGACTTGTTTCCGCCCAGATCTCACAATTTTGCGATCCAAAAGGCATTCATAACATTCAGGCCGCAATAGATGAAGCCATACTGATGGCCCAAAATGCTGTATCCACTTATAATGAAAACGTCATGCGGGTTGGCGCTCTGTGGTATGCCCTTATAAAAGACAGAGAATGGTATCCAGCTGCTGTAGGTAAGTCTTGCAGTTGATCTCCTGACGAGAAAAGCCAATTTCATTTTGCAAAAGAAAACCTCCAGCGAGTGGCCAACTTTCGACATAACGCCCCCAGGATCAATGTCTACTGTGACGACGACCATATATCTAATGCTACAGACGGCCAATGGTACGATTACTCGGACCCGGACAGTCCAATACCTGTTTCCGACAGTTTCAGGCCATGTGCCGAAGCCCAAAGCATGATGGCATACGCTCTTGCGGCTCAATCCATTCCTGTAGTCGTCCTATGTCCCCTTTCTCTTGGTCCTCGAATTAGGATCGGAGAAGTGTCTCGCCACCTAGTGCAGCTCAACGTGCCGCTCGAGAATACAATTGTGGCATCTGGACTCTTGTTGCACGAGTTCTTACACATTGCAAACCCTCTGGGTAGGTGAAATCAGTGCTGACTGTCAATGATGTTGCTGAAATGATCTTCCAGTCCAGGATCTAAGTATTGATCCAACACGTGAGGAAATATTGAAGTATGGATCTCCACCAAACACAGTATACATGGCATACGGTTGGTCGAATTGCATACGTCTGGCACATGTGATGGGTGGTCAGTCTGCAGCCTTCAATGCGGATAGCCTGATGCTACTTGCCGCCGGTAAGCACAACCTTCGCTGTAGGGTGGAATTTTGTCCAGGGGTCAGCTAATATCTCTTCCGCAGGTATCTTTTTCACCAACACGCAGTTCGCTTACGGCATAGGTATGCCTCTGACTGTGTCATTAACGTTACCACAACAGCCTGACTGGCGAACGGTTGGCAACAACCCGTTGAATTACAAAAGAAGTCGAAGATCTAGACGACGGCCAGTAGATCTAGATCGTTCGACTAGAAGTGGAATGATTTTCAACGAGACCTCCAGTGAACCACGCTAGCCATAGTAGCACTTACCGAAGTCACGTTCTTAAACAAATCTCATCTCATAAGGCCCAGGTGCAAATAGTAAGCGATGGAGATGCCATAGCTATCTTATAGGTCTGTTTACAAATAATTCGGCAACACTAGTCCTGATTGAGGTTTTGAAGACTTTCTAACTTATACTGGGCAGGACGTCAGTAGCGTATTTTTGCTCTGAGTAGTTCTCATTGAGGTTTCAAATCCAACACCGTTCCTCGCTTCTCAGAAGCTCTATAATGGACTCAATCACCTTACGATTAGGAAGTGAGTCAAGTGGACGTGGAGAATTTTGGAGTTCATTAGGACGTATCTGAAAATGGCATTCAGAAGAGAGATGCTGGAAGCTAACAGCAAGAAGGAATAGTAAATCTCAGAATGAATATGAGTGTGTATCTCATGATGCTATTTTGCCGTCTCTGGCCTACCCTCGGACTGGAAAATGCGCACTATATCTCAATTGAAGAGGGCAATTTGGGAGACTTCCGGTCTCCGTCTGGAAACAAAATCACCGAGCATTGGGTTCGAGATGACAGGCATGATAATTACGAGGACTGAGGAGCCTCGTTGATTCAATCTATGAGTACATGCGAGAAAACGTCATAGGGGTCAATCGGACTAAGCTCTGCATATCAGGTGCAATGGTCAGGCCAGCATGTGTGGGTAATGTAATGGGACTTCGTGACGTTTCAATGGATATCGGCATCGTGTTTTCAATTGTGAGACTCAATGATTGCCGTATGACCTAGAATTAATGACTTCGAAGAGATAAAGCGGACTCTTTATCAAAGATTACTAAATATCGATGATGGAAAGATGCCTTAATTCTATTACGTTAGAAAAACAATTTAGCAGAACCTCAACCTTTCGTTTTAAAAATACAGCTTTCATCTCGATTCCACATTTGCAGACCAGACCCCGTTTTTCTTGGCTCGCAGCTTTGAACATCTTCGAGCTTCTCGTGCAGGGTTACCCATAACACACATTTGACTTAAAGTATCAGAATCTTTTCTTGCTGTCGATGCCTGCATATAGCATCCCTTGCTTTGGCCCTCTGACACTGAAACTAGTAAACGAACAACACCAACAGGCAGCTTGACTTCATCGTCGAACCAATGATCGACGACTTCCCGCCTGGCTAGCTGTCGGAAAATTGAAATGGACCAAAAGATGTACGCGC
>QKZZ01000246.1:0-14075 GCA_003521265.1 Cetradonia linearis
ATACCACGATTACTACTCATCAAGAGCGTGCGCTTTTTGGCGTAGTTGGTCATCTCACAGGAGGCACCGGGTTTCCACTCATACGGCTTTATTGCTAGTGGTAAGTTACCGGGTTTTTAAACCATGTTGTGTTTGAACCAAGACTGCTCTTGTGCGCTCAACATTGCCGCCGCGCCAATCTCATCACACTAAAATGGCTGAGCAAGAGTTTCATACACCAGCAGCGTCGCCCAGTTACGAACTTGAAGAAGGAAACTCGCCAAAACACCGAACCGCCCTTAAATCGCGTGACGATAGTGTCAATTCCCATACCTCTCGACAAAGCACCAACAATGCTGGAGCGGCCGAAGAAAGTGCAGAACCACCCTTTGAATATCTCAAAGGATGGAGACTCCACGTACTCACAACAGCGTATGATGGCCTCTTCTACGAGAAGGTCCTGAAAGTGAAGGGCTAAGGCTCCATATAGTCTGTGTTTGAGTCTGTTTCTCTCTACTACCGAGACTACCATAGTCAGCACAGCACTGATCGCAATCACGAACGCATTTCAGGACTTCGAAAGGAGCAATTGGATCGTAACATCCTACCTTCTGTCATACTCTGGTAAGCCCTTCACATGCGATTCACTTCATTCCCTAGCTTCTTCAAGCCCAAACTAACTGACCTTCACTAACACTATTCTAGGCTTTCTAATCATACTGTCAAAGCTTAGTGACATATATGGCCGCAAGCCACTGATTCTTCTGACGGTGTTCTTGTTCACAGTCTTTTCGGCAGGATGTGGAGCCGCCCAGGGGTTGAGAGATCTGTAAATTTGCGAAGATGAAACATTGGAGTTTATTCCCTGACATCCGCCTAGAGCTATTCTGCGGGCGTTCCAAGGCATTGGGGGTGGAGGTATCTACACTCTAGCCCTTGTCATCAGTCTTCAGATGGTCCCTCCCGAGCGATACGTGCTTCTGTTGGGTACCTTGTCAGCAGCATATCCTTTTCAGCCATTCTGGGCCCGATACTTGGAGGTTTGATCAGTGATCGTACAACCTGGAGATGGGTGTTCCTCATGAAGTCAGGAATTAGATTGTGGATTCTAAAGCTCGTGTAAATCATTCTGACTTTCACTTGTGCTAGTGCGCCGCCAGGAGTGCTTGTGCTCGTCATGTTTTTTGCGGCGATGCCTGCCAGCTTTCCATACAAGGTAGACCCCTCTAATCCAAAGAAAAGATCATTCAATCGGGCTTCGATTCGACGTTTAGACTTCCCCGGCGCCTTCCTGATCTTGGCGGCTTCTGTGCTTTTTGTGACAGCTGTGCAAGAGGGCGGTACCGAATATCCATGGAGGTCTGCAGTCGTCTTAAGCACGCTTTGCGTGTCGGCTGTGTTATGGGTGATGTTCTTTTGGTGGCAAAAGCGTGCCAGCATGGAACAGAACGAAAGAGATCCAATCCTGCCCTGGCACCTTCTTACAAATCGGTTCACCATAGGATTCATTCTGTAAGTATGCGATGTGTGTTTTGACACGCAGACCTGGACTGGCTGCTAAGGCTGACCTTGGTGCAGGAATTCCCTGTTCGGCGGTGCTGTCTTTATTCCTGTTATGGTAAATATCCCACAGAGATTCTAGGTCGTCTATGGTCTCTCAGCATTTGGCGCCGGATGGCGCTTGTTAGCCCTGATGCTCTGCACACCCGTTGGGTCACTCCTTGCGGGCTATCTCGTCTCTAGATCCAAAATCCCTCCGTTCTACCTGTTGATTGTCGCAGCCATTCTTCAGACTGTTGGATTAATCTTAATGGGCAAACTTCCTGAATCCGCCCCTGACATGCCATCATCGCAATATGGATACCAGGTGCTTCTTGGACTTGGCATAGGATTGACACTTAGTACTATACTTATTGCAGCTCCGATAGTTGTCGAGGACAAGGATACGGGTAAGTTCAACGGACCCCCTTCACGCCATGCATTGTGACTGATTCTTAAAGCTGTCTTCATCGGCGCTCTAGCACAGATGCGCCTCATCGGGGGAAGTATTGGCATAGCAGTGTGTACCAATATACTCAACAAGAAAGTCAGATCGGCGTCAACAATCTTGTCATAGTAGCAGGTTCGTGACCTGCTGCAAAATACCTAGACGCTCAAGCCCTTGCCACCGACGCAGCAGAGAATCGTGAGGGAGTTGTTTGCTAGAGGCTACAATGAGGAAATGTATGTCCTGATTGCGTTCAGCGGTGCAGCTCTACTAGCGAATTTAATGATGTGTGAGAGAAAGCCACGCAGAATGAAGTGAAAGACCGCAGGATCATCAGACGATGAGGACTAATGAAGCACCCCTAAGCGGATAGGCAGGATCTTATACTGACGAGCAATTCCGAGAATGATGACCGTTACCTTTGATAGTAGATAACAGCATGCTTTGTGTGCCAAGATAGCTAAAAAGGGCTGAGCGATAAATGAAAAAATGCAGGAGCACTGGCGATCAATTCACCTATTATTTCAATGACGGCATAATCTTAATACTGCAATTGGAAAACCTCTTCGTCGTCATCCAACGGACTGCCGTACGACCATAGATTGACAGAGTATCGGGTACACGCGGGTAGATATTGCGGGTGTGAAGCCAATCAGACACGATATTATGCTCTGTATCATGCTTGCAGCCTGTGACATATTTTTGTCTTTGAAACAGCGATTCTTACACACAAATGGTGCGAGGATCGTCCTTGTCATGGTCCTTCTAGCTCTCTTGCATCCCTTAGACTTCACCGCGCACGATGGTCGAAGAGCGACTGAATTTGATGTTCTCCGGTGGGAAGACTTGTGCCTCATCAATAGTCGGGTCTACTCCTTCGTCTGAGGTCCTAGGGAGACATGCGGTGGGGTATCTTGTAAGCGTTTGAAACCTGGTAAATGAGAGGTACGAGACCTAGCGCTGGTATAGAGCCGCTGTGGAAGCGTGATGATATCTAGTGTCCAACCTCGCTGAATCTTTTTGACCACTGATGTCCGGAACAGACACAGAAACACTGGCTGTGTAGTGATGATGCACACGCACACGACGGTCACATTGGTCTTGATAATGGTCGATGCTCACTGTGTCCCCTTCTAAGATCTGCTAAGAAAACTTACAAGTCGGGTCAATCATCAGTCGAAAAAGTACGCTGTAGCGAATGCAAGCAATTACACAAGTCCTCGAGTTTCTCAGCGAATGTGCTATTTCAATCGATTATGCAACTTACACGCCGCCTGTGAGAAATAACACACTCAGCCTAATTTTGTCGCCTCGTGAAAGCTGCAGTATCCTGATGACGAACAAAGGAACTATTAATATCGCAAAGTCTGTCACAACCCATGGAGCAGGTGACGCGAGAAGGAGAGCCCTCACGTTGCCGCAATGGTGTGGCGTGGTCGGATCCTAATTCGACCTCACTGGTATGCAAATGCATGCATATGACAATAAGAACGATAGTTACCAGACGAACACAATGGCTGCTAGGATCCTCACAGATCTCTGAAACGGGCGAGTAATAAAAATACGATGAAGGAGGCAAAGGATTGAGAATTTGGCAGTCGCTAGCGTTGTGGTTTGAAGGTACCCGGCCACGTAATAGCCCTAGCAGGGAGTTATACCAATATCGCAATACACAATACATCATGATTCGCATTCCTGAAGTCATCATCATAATGTACGTTCATGTAATTGTTACCAAGGTGTGCCACTGCCATAGTCATAACTTAAGAAGAGTCGTAACTTGAGAAGAGATGTAGAGGGAGCGTCGGTGGTCGAAACAGCTATCAGGATATAGGTGAAGCAGAGAACGAAGCACTTGATGCTGCTGACCATCCGTGACACAGCTCCATTGATTTGCATTACAGTCAATTTGATACTGTCAGCGTTTAAAACATCAGCGATATCAAAAGAAATATCGGTAAGGCTGAGGCAGGAAAGGCGATCTCCAAGCAGGCTGACAAGTACACAGTGCTCAACACCAGTCCAAAATCTGACAGACACATCATGGGGTAAATCGAAAGATCAGCAGGCAGCCAGAGACCTGAATCGCATATGTACGTGTGGGAGGCATTAAGTATATACGCAATGCATTGAACGCCACTGTAGCCAGACAAGTGTAATTATAGTCTCTTTCATGTGCTTACCTGTCTCTTTCTACTAACAAGATCCACACCAAATTTCCGCGCCTTACGAATATATGTACAGCTAACTCTGGCAACTAGAACTTTATGCAGTCCATGACCATCCGCAGGCGCGACGCCAAATAACGAAGTAACCCAGTTTGCTCTCATGGGTCTCGCTTGACCAATGCCACAGGTGGGACATACACGTGGCGTGCATACATGAAATAGTATATAGTGGCAAAGATTGTTATCCCACTGTACATAGCAATGCTCCAGTTCATGCTGCTCGCCTGCACTGGGGTCCCCAGCGGAAAGAAAGAGAAAACGAAGATCGGCATTAAGAAGAGCAATGCACAAGCATTGACTACGAAGCCATAACGACCTAGCGTCCAACGGCGCGCCGGAAGTGGTTCCTTGCGGATGCGTTTGAGTAAGACGCATGTGATGGTGATCATATACGAGGAGACGAGGGAACCGATGGTAAGCGAAATTATGGCGTCTAGAGCCGCCGTGGATCCGATATTGATGAGTGATAGTAGTATAGTTACGACCAGGGACACGAAGACAGCATTAAGGGGAATATTCCAGCCGGGTGTGACCTTTCAGGCTTGTAAGCTTGCTACATGAGAAAGGATTCATGATTAACTTACGTGCTGTAAGAAGGCTGCGAACGGTACTCCGCCATCTCGAGCGAAAGACCAGAGTTGTCGAGATGCAGTCGCTACTTCCGAGATGGCGCTGGAAGTCAAGGTGACAATAAGTATCGTGACCATCACGTTGGTTGCGGCATAGCTTTGGGTGGTGTTGAAGAAGATCTGGATGAATGGAAAGAGTGTCTGAGTTTGCAGGATACTTGCGGCATCACCCAACGTGAAGCACAGTGTCAAAACCATTATGAAACCGAGGATAGCATTGAGAATAACCCCCCAAGTCATGGCTCTTGGTAGCGTTTCTGACGCATCTTTGATTTCCTCCGCTATTGGTTCAAGGCGATTAGCCCTGCATTTAAATATCCGATGCGCCGCCTCACTTACACATATGCACACCACAGTCAAAGCCCAGCATGGACACGATGGAAGTCGACAAGCCAACCATGACAGATGTACCGGTGCTACTCCATCCACCGCCATTATTGAACTCGGTAAAAACGGATTTGGCAGTATTCCTTGGTGCAAGGACCCACAATGGAATCACGATCGCAAAGAGGCCCACGATATGGATTATCAGTATGAGTCCTTCGACCATCGGCAATTTCTTGGCAAGAAAAGTGTTAAAAAGAATGGCAAAGGAGGTAATTGCGATGACCAGCATAGTCCCGTGCCAGCGCTCAAAAACGTAAGTTGTGTCGTTCAAGATGATCAGGCCCTGTATGATTGTCCCTGCCAGGAATGCTATGGACACAATTGCGCACTGCCATCCAGTGAAGCAGAGCCAGCCTACACGTTTTCGTCAGCTTGTTTCTCAGGGACACCTATAGAAGTATCCCTCACCGGTAATGAAGCTCAAGAATTTTTGGCAGCTCTTTGGCGCAAATTCGGAGACCCAATGGTACTGGCCTCCCGAAGTCGGAGCCCTAACATGAAGATTGAGCATCAGCGACCATCAATATTGGGGAACAGATATCACTAACATAGAAGCCATCTCGCCCAAGCTTGCGTAGACGAACATAAATCCAATCACAATGACAATATAGCCCCATACGAAGCCTGCCGTACCTCCATCAGTCAAGACGAAGGCGAGTAATCTTTCCTTGCGTGTCAGCACATAGCTGAATGCAAATTCTCAGAGCCTTTATGGGCGTGTACTCACGTTAAAAGGACTTCCCAGGTACTAATCAATGTACATCCGAAGCCCACGATTGAGATGAACCGGAAGTTACGCTGTGAAGCAGATCGTCAGTAGGGGAGTCTTTGCAACGCAGATCGTACTCTCTTACCCTCAACACCTGCTGCCTACCCAATACACTCATGTCTCTCTTGTCCGTGGCAGTCCCCATATACTTGGGGGTAACATGGCCGACATGACCAACATCTTCTTCGTCCTTGACGAAGACAGTCTGAATATGCCCATTGCTATGGTCTTTGAGGTCGTTCAGCTCCACACTCTTTGGGTCTAACTCCATGTTCTTGATTGAAAAGAATGTGTTGCTCTCATAGGATGGGGAGAGAATTTTGGGAATCTTACGGGTGGAGCGACCTGGAGGCTCAATCCAGCCAGGGGCAGGCTCATTGATGAGAGTCCGTGGAGCTTACAACCCACTTCCCCAATCTGTCCCCTTGAATAGTCAATCAACATAAAGTCATAGAAACATCGCAAGGCCGGTTCATAGCTATCCTGCACTAAAGAAAGCAGTGTGAATTGAATGCGACATGCATTAGCGTGGGGAGCGGAGAAGAGCAGGTAGATAAGACTGCATTATTAAGGGTATCGAGGGCCCGGCTTATGTATTAGCATGGGAGTCCGCGTAGCGGATTGCCCGTAGAGGCCGTTAGGGGCCAGTAGTGGCTTAAGAAAGGTCCCGGTGCGCAGAGGGAGCCAATGGTAAGTCTCTATTTCAGACAGAATGCCGGGCCAAACTACAGGACGCGAAAGACATAGTACCTACTAAGCGGCCATTGCCGGTGCTCTCAATGTATCAAGTCTTGCTTTGGCTTGAGCAAGTCATACGCTGCAAACTTAGAACCGGACTTGAAATTTTGCTAACGACTGGGTGATTTCAGTCCAATCATTGCCTACAGGTGGCCATCATGATTCTCGAAGACCCAGTTCTTCCGGTAGGAAACGTGCTCTGCGTCTCCAATACCTTGCATTATTATGCCTCATCAAAGTGATTGTGATGGTGGCTGCTTCTTAGAGATCCCGGTGGACTGGCGAAAGAAAAGCCACAGGAGATTAACATGGAAGTTGCAAGCCAATTGGAACTTTCGAAAATGTTTCACTAAGCCAGCATTGTTGATAACTAAGAAGACGAGAAAGCTTATAGCAGTGTGATCAGCGGTTATACCTGGACACCGAGCGAGCCATTTATGCAGCGTTCCTGTACCGAGATCATGCATTGACAGGGGAATTTGCACATCTGCCTGATGTAATGTAGTGAGCATGATGTTGGAGCATAAACATGTAGGAGGATATTGATCTCTCTTCCTACTTTATGTATTTTCTCAACCAAGAAACGTGACAGCAAGATGGCATCGTCGCCGACTCCCATTCCACCGGGCGCTGTTCCACCAGGACAAGCAGCACCTGTTGAGGTGACCAACGGAACACATCATGGTGGCTGGGTCATTATCACAGCTGCACTAGGGTTGACTTTCGGAATAGTTTGCTTGCTCATACGCCTGTATGTCAGGCTCATAATCAGTCCACCCTTCTTACGAGATGACTATGTACATTCTGCCGCTACGGTCAGCTTGAATATGCCATTCTATGAAGACTCAGTGAGCTGACAATGCCCAGGCTTTCGCTGCTATACAGTCCATTGTGGTATTTTTCGCGGTCTCGAAAGGTCTTGGTACTTCAATTGAGCTGCTCAGTCCAGGCGATGTCAAGACCGTACAACAAGTAAGATTCAAGCCTTTTCAGCGTTTTTGAAGGTCATCTGACATTAGCAGGCGTGGCTTGCGGGTGACATAATATTTCTCATCACTTTATACATATCCAAATGCTGCCTGGCGTTTCTATTCCTTCGCTTGACACCGAATCGAAATCACAATAAAGCCTCATACGCAGTATTAGGGCTATCCACCCTCTGGGTCATTGTATCAGCTTTTATGGTTGCCGTGAACTGTGAGCTTAATCATCCATGGGCCGACATCTCTGCCCAATGCACGAACATGGTAAGAATTATCTGATATCAAGCGCTGTCATAGGTTCGCTAACTATCCCCCAAGCTCGCACGTTGGCAAATAATCACTGCACTTGATGTTGTTGTCGAGGTTATACTTGTTTGCCTAGCTGCAATTCTCGTTCATGATCTCAAAATGCCAGCCATAAAGAAAGCGGCGGTCGTATTTGCATTCCTATTTCGTCTACCGTACGTTTACGTCCTCAAACTCGCCCAACATAGTAAACCCATCTAATTGATTCTCAGGCTCATTGCATTCGCACTTCTCCGACTACACTATCTTGCCACAGGAATTCGCTCTCCCAATCCGACCTTGGACCTTGTTGGTGCTGTCGTGTGGGCAGAGATCGAGCTTCATTACGCTAATATCGCGGCGACTATGCCCTGTTTGAGACCCTTCATGGCAGCTGTGAGCACAGAATATGGGGCTACTGACCCAAGGACTGCTTTGGGCAGCAAAGCTTATGGATCATCCGGTACTGGTGATCGCAAAGGAGCCAGCTACATTCTTAGCTCGATCAGCTCTAGAGGTCGCAAAGAGAAGAACTACTCGAATATTGAAGCGCCCAAGAGCTTGCGAATGTCTCGGAAGAACACTTCCCGAATGAATTCGGACATCTCATGGAACGATCGAACAACCCACGAAACTACAATCACACACGATGGGAAGCACGACGAGGTCGGGATTGGAAGCAATGACAGCAGAAAGATGACAATCAATAAGAAAGTTGATATTAGGGTCCAGCGCGGCGAAGCAGGTCCCCTTGACGAGGAAGCGGGGACAAGGCGCGAAATAAGTGGAGATTACATATAGAATGTTCGTTGTTTGTGGTTGTAAGCTTATGGTGACCCTTGTACTCTATTGTTTCGTGCACGCGGTGATCCTTTCGTTAGTTTTGTTATCAAGATCTTCACGAAAGTTTTAGTTCTAGAGGTAGATATCTGCAAAGCAAGGACATAGCGCCTGATTGGAATGACGAGCTCCCTAACATATCAGGACACTGAAAGGCATCTCAATAGTGCTTTAATGAGCGCCAAATCTCGAGGGGGCGTCCCAACAAACCATTTCATCAGAATTGTCAGAGCGAAGAACCTCTATGGATAGGGAGTCTGCTATTTACTATAGCAGTATGGCGACGATGTTCTTGATTCAAAGGTTCTCCAGCACCATATCAACATTTAGGTTGAGCGGCTGGCCGGCCTACATAGTATGGATTGGACTGAACGGAAGGCTTAAGCGGAATGCGCCATATCAAAGTCATCCTCGGGTCCTTGGGTCCCCTAGGAGTTGCACTAATCTACGCTGGCCCGCTGGGACCTTTGACTACTCGACCCATCCTCGCCGTCTATGGGACTTGAGTCCTAGCCCCCAGACCGTCACATAGCCATCACATTCGTGGCTGTTGGTGGCTGTTCGTTTTCAAGCCAGGGCCAACTAATGCTAACGCACAATGCATGAACTGGCCTATGCGAGTTGGCCTTGGTATCTCCGAGGATTCTGGATGATCAGATAGATGATTATTATTATTATTATGTTAAAAGTTCCCAAATTGCGCGGGGTCCCAGCCACCCCACTTCTGGATTAGGACCCATACATATTTCGTTTCGCGATGCATGCACCCTCGCACATCAACATCAGAGATAGAACATGACTTCCTTATTGACTAACCTTGGATCAGCCCTCCTACTCTTGCTCTTGCTCTACAAGTATATCGTATTTCCAGCGTTCTTGTCTCCGCTATCAAAGATCCCCAACGCCCACTTGTCAGCACCCTTCTCATCCTTTTGGATCTCCTCAAAGAGACGAGCCAATGCGGGTACCCGAGCGATTTTCTCTCTCCATCAAAAGCACGGTTCCATACTAAGACTCGGTCCCAATGAGCTCAGTGTTTGTACTCCTACCGCCTTGAAAACTATATACACAGGTGGTTTTGAGAAAGACAGATGGTACCAGGACTCGTTTATGAACTATGGCAGACCAAATCTGGTCAGCATGTTGGAACACAAGCCCCATTCTGTGCAGAAACGCATGGTCGCAAACTTATATTCGAAATCCTACTTGCAAGGTTCCGAAGATTTGCAGCAAGTGTCAACTCACCTCATACTAGATCGTTTCTTGCCCATCATGCAATCAGCTGCAGAAAAAGATCTTGAAATGGATGTTCTCGACTTCCTACAGGGCGTCGGCATGGACTTTACCTCTGCGTACCTGTTCGGTCTCTCCAATGGCACCGATTTTATGCACGACGTACAATATCGACAGCATTGGCTGGCACAATATAGCGTTTTCAAGGACCAACTCCCGCAGGACCGTGCTGATGGGGAGGTGGAAAGATGGTGCTTGTCTATGTGTGAGGCAGCGGAAGAGTTCCTTCACTCAGAGAAAGCGGACAATGACCCACTAGCCACGCGGCCTGTGGTCTATGGACGTCTTGCGCAATCTCTTGGAGTGTCCTCGTCAAAACTTGACTTCAAGTCAACATTGTTGACTACGGCCTCGGAAATGTTGGACCACTTGCTAGCAGGCCATGAAACATCTGGCATCACCCTAACATACCTTATGCACGAGCTTTCCAAGCGCCCCGCCCTCCAAGAACGCCTTCGCAGTGAGCTGCTCACCCTGGACCCACCGATAAAACCTTCGAGCAATGGCCTTGCGGGTAACTGCAGTAAGAAGAACTACATCCCCTCACCACGCTCCATCGATCGTCTCCCACTCCTTGATAGCGTACTTCAAGAAACTCTTCGTCTCTATGCAGCCGCACCAGCGATACAGCCACGAAGAACTCCCTTCTCGCCAGCTGGTACCACAATAGAAGGCTACAGCAATATTCCGGGTGGCGTAAGAGTAAGCGCCAACGCCTACACTCTACATCGGAATCCAGAAGTGTTTCCGGAGCCATTGAAATGGATACCAGAGAGGTGGACGAATTCGAAGGACAGCAACAGAGAGGAGATGAAGAGATGGTTTTGGGCTTTTGGAAGTGGTGGAAGAATGTGTCTGGGAAGCAATCTCGCCATCCAAGGTATGGTTCCAGCTTCCCTCCAGGGGCCCTTTTGTCTTCGTAGGCTGACCTTATTGGATTCTTGTGCAGAAATGAAATTAGTTACTACGGCGATATATACGAACTACACAACCGAGATTGTGGACGATGAGGGTATTGAGCAGGCGGATGCATACGTATCGAGGCCGGTTGGTGAGAAGCTCATCTTAAGATTCAAGCATGTGTAGGATGTGATATAGTAATTCGTGGCGATCATACGCCTAGCATGCAAAACTCTCCTCGCTGTTTATAATCTCATATGACAAGTATCATTCGTCAAGCAGGATCGATACTGCACTTGTCACGTCTCAATCATCTCGCCGAGCGAAATTCGTCAGCATGCGACTCATGATTACCAGGCTTTGCTGGCTTCGACAAAGATATAATGTTGTTTTTACCTCACTCGGATCTGCTGAAAGAGGCACTATTAAGGTGATCTCACGTCCCAAACCCATGGAATTGATTAGTGCCTAGGAATCCATATGGGAGAATGCCATACTTATGATCAAAACAAGTATTGATATGAGCTCCACATCATACACCAAGCTTGCCAAGTACAATTTCAAAATGCTCACGCCGATGAGAGGTGAGAGGGTAGTTCATCTCCTTAGTCAAGGGGAAGTCCATTCTCAAGCGAAGTCTATCCTTCGATAAGAGAAGTCCTTCCTTTATCGAGAGAACACCATCTTTTCATTAAAAGAAGTCCATCTTTCGTCTTCAACTCCCTCTCCGAGCAATAGGATGGACTTAGAGCGGCTGTACTTGGGAAGAGAACAGCAGCTCCATACTCACTTCTGGAAGACCCTGAACACTATGGATCCCCTATCTGGCCACGCGGTCTGCATTGAACAACCATCCAAGGAGCTTAAGGAAACGAAGAAAGGGCCTGCGTTTAGATGACCCAGGAATCTGACGGGCTCTCATTTCTTATGCTGCACGTCAGGTCCTATTAATGTAATTCCGTTGACCAGAGTGGTTAAGGTCATTAAGAAGATACTAACCGCCCAGTCGGAACCACTTGAGGGGATCCGTGCTGCGGTAGGCCTCAAAGAGGTGCCCTAACCTTGCTTAGGTGCTGCAACTCGAAGCCAGGCCAACATACCTCTACAGCTAGCATCTCACCAATTTCAAGGACAAGGAACATTATTCAGAAGGTTTGGGCATTGCTCCCGCTGCCAAGTCCGCCAGCACAAGCGGTGTACGGATTTGACAGAGAATAAAGAACGAGTGGACGGGGGAATTAGTTCAGAAACACACCACTGACTACTCGACAAATTTGCGATAAGGAACCCTTTGTATACATTGCAAATTAGTCTCTTCAAATAACTGAGCTGCAATGTTTCACTATCTAGACATAGACCTCCCAAGACCTGGCGACTTGTAACCAAGGCGTCCTGCTAGAACGGTTGTTACACATAAGGCAACCGAACCGCAGCATAGCCAATATTAGCTACAGTATCCAAATACGCTTCATTCTAGATCAGCTCAAAGGCTAGAACGTTGCTTGATCGATATAAGAGGGATGAAAAACCTCTCGTGTTAAGCCATTGATATCTTGTTCAAACAAGCTAGATATATTTCTAAGCGTATGTGGGGCTGCTTTGAGGTACTATAATATGGTCTTCCTCTGGATGTAGAGGTACGGCTTCCCGATGGAGGATGTGCTTTAGAGGAGCTTGGTTTCCGCCTTTTTCAACATGTGCCCAAAGGTTTTTCGTAGGAAATTATTGTCAGAGAATGAAGCGCAGAACATGCATACGGAAGGGTTGCCGGACTAGGGGTTTATCAAGGCTTTCAAGCACAGAAGCTGTACTTTTAGGCACTTATTGGGTGCCAAACTCCTTTTGTCGAGGGATACTGAAACCCCAACGAATGTTCTTGACGGCTTTGTAAACAGGGAATGGCGGGTGTTCACTCTGTATGCATTGGTTTCGCTGCATCCTCTTAGCAAGTAATCAAAGCGTTCATTGAGACCAGAATGATATGCCACCAAGTAGATACGCGCGTCTCGTGGTGATCAAAATCAATTTCAGAAGAATTGACAAAAACATACTGTAATTCTGTGCAGCTGTACTGATCCTTTGCATCACAAAATAAGGCGCCAGACAAGGATATCTCCTCATTGGTCATGTAGAAGCATGAGCTCAAAAGTCCACAAATCTTAGTCCATAGATCGTGATTCCAGGAAAAAATTCGCCCCTCTACCCGAGGTCATTGGGATATGGACGAACAACACATGTGACACGATTGCTTCCATAGAGGCATTGAGATGTGATCTAGACCAGCTCGTCGTTGCTAGAGCCAAGCCCTTCAGTCACAAACATTGACGAATTCCAGTGCCCTGAGTAAATGCAATGACGAAAATGTATTACCCAGCCCAGCACCTCATCAGAAAATGGTATTCACCGTCTTGATTGTAGCCCCAGTATCTTGCGCCATCACCTTAGTATGCGAAAGCTTCGGGAGCACGCTGCATCACTCCTGCCATCTCGTTATCGCTGACAATGAACTCTCAGCCCTCTTTGCTGCTCTGGGTCAACCGATAGCTATATAGATTCTCCCATTCCCATCCTTCCACGCCATTTTTGGGCGAGATCTTCCATGTCAGATAGCACATTGCACTACCTGCCGAAACTGACTCGACTCTTGACTTGGCGAGGCGGATATCGTAGCCCAGACCACTCTTCTCAAGCTTTTCCAAATACTGCTTTATGCCAGCTATCTATTCTTCTTGAGTAGCAAGAGTATTGTGGTGACCAAAGACGTAGGCGGTTAGACCTGGAAGGTCATGGGCCCTGAGAGCAGCAGCGCAGGAAGATGTTGTGACATCGTGATTCTGGGCAATGTGCATGGCGGAAGCGTAGCTCTGGACACATGCTTCCGCGGAAGTCTTGCAGTTCATGGTGGCATTTCTTTTGACTGTTCTGATGGGTAGAGGGTTGGAGACCTATGCGTTACAGTACCTTGAAGGGGGTGGTGACCTGGACGGAGCTAAATATAGGCCTTGATTGGTCCCGAGAACGGTTGCTTTTATACCTCAGGCGTTTTTTATTTTTCAT
>QKZZ01000247.1:0-18146 GCA_003521265.1 Cetradonia linearis
CTTACTTAGATTCTAACTTAGATACTTACTTAGATTCTAATATAGATACTCCCTTCTAACTTAGATACTAACTTAAATGTTAGTAATTAGACTAAAGATTTACTAGTATAATTTAAAGGTATTATCTTAGTCCTCTTATAGCCTTTATATTATAGTCCTAGTACTTTCTATAATAGCTTGGTAGGTCTATCCTAGTGATAGGAGTATATTAATTTATAGTAGAATCTAACTTAGAATCTAACTTATATCGCGACTACTAGGGCCAGTATTATTTAATAAGTACTATAAATTGGGTATTATTGGCTTACGAATTTTATTATTAAGTAATATACTATCACTCGTCTATAACTACGGTACTATTATAAGAAATTACTTAGGCCTCACGCGTCATCGATAATAAAGATATACTAAGTAGAGGAAAGTTATATATATAGAGATTAAGGAAGCTCTTAATAATAAATATAAAGCTATACCCGTTATAACTATAGGACCACGTGTATAGCGCCCTATATTAAAGAATATAATAATATTAATATTAGAGTCTATCCTATAAGTGATAATAACTTGTATACGGACGCGTTAGCGGGTAATATAGGGTATATAATAGAAGGTATTAGTATACTAGTAGACCGAGTATATTAATCTAAAGAGGAGTAGGATTAGTATTAAGACTATTAAAGTAATTACTAACATTTTCTATTAGGGATGATAAGGAGAGTCTTATAATTAACTATTAAGTCTCCTTACTTAGCCTCGTATCGACCTCTTTATCACTTAGATAAGAAATATATATGGAGGTAACGAAAAAGGGCGCCGGTCTACTAGTACACGGGTAGGTTACTCCGTAAGAAGTAGGGTAATTATAGGCGGTATAGTACTTACTTAGTTCTATTAAAGAAGAAGGAATATATTACCCTTTTAAAAGCTATAAGGATTATAGCTATAGTAAATAGTTTATAGACAGTAAGATTAGTAAAACATAAATAGATAGCTACCTTAGGAGCCCCCTAACGAACCCCTAGGCTATAGGCCCCTCCTATACTAATTATTAAGAGCCCCGATTTACCTACGCAAACATAAAAGAGTGGTAGATATAGGTAGATCGTATACCTTATAATATTAAGGGTAATTAATAGTAGAGCGTAGACTTCCGGATCTAAAATAAGCTTAAGGGTGTTCCTAATATTAAATATACGGTATATTACCGTAATATAATTAATACCCTACGGTTCCTACTTAGCTATTAAGTATTTAAAGATAACTTAATATATACGCCTACTTAAGTTTATAATCCTAACGGGGAAAGGGTATATATAGAGATATATACGGGTAACTAGTAGTAATCTACCTAGGAAAAGATATAAGAAGGTAATATAATTATACTTATATTACTAGCTAGCGATAAAACGTTAATAATAAACTATTATAGAGACTCTTCAATATGGCTAGTATATATAACTATAGGTAATCTTAATACTAGCGCCTATAGGAGCCAAAATTATCTAATGTTACTTCTTTTAGACTTAATACTAATAGTTAAGGCGAGCTTCGAAGGAGGCTTTCCGAAAAAGATTATATCTAAACTCTATTATATAGTAATAGATCTAATACTAGAGAGTAAGTATCGAACTATAGACTATAATAGAGATTAACTAAGTGACTTCTAATAGCTCTTAGGCTACTAATAATATTAGGTATTAATATTCACTATATAGATTCCTACCTTAGGCGATATTATCTAGTCATTATTAGGATAATAGTGGATTATCCTAAGTAGGTTCTTATTATAGGGATTAAAAGCGGTTAATATTATCCTATCTACTTAGTCCCTCCCAACGAGAGAGAGAATATAACTCGACGGTGGCCTCTTTACACTTATAAATATATATAGTAACGAATAAGAGATTAAATAAAGTAGTGGCCACTAGCTAATAAGGAGATAAATATTTATTCTATTATAATAGTTAATATCCTTTATTAGTCACTTAAAGGGATTATAATAATCTTACTTAATTAGATCTAATACCTTATCGAAGATATCGTCCTATCCTTAAGGAGGATAATAGGATAAAGATATTAAGTATCTTAAGCGGCTACTAAATTTTAACTAGACTATTAATTTGTATAGATTCTTAGCTTTGGAAGTTTAAAGTAGTTTCCTTATTTTAGTACTATAAAACAATAGATAGGAAACGAGTAGAAGGTAATTATAAGATAACTAGTAGCTATTATAACCCTATTACTTTATAATAGAATACTAGCTACTATTCAATATACCTGTATAATACTCGCTTTTATAATATTAGTATTATATATATTATAAGACGAAGTAATATTAAGCTATATATACTAGGCTATAGAAAGGATAGATAAATTTAAGTATATTTTTAAGGACTACTAGCTAATAGTGGCTAGGCCCTAAGTAAAGAGTAATACCGAAATAGAATATTATTTTAATATCCCTAAATTATATATTATAACCTACTATAAGGATTTTATCCGGCTTTATAGGAGTACTTAGTATTTTAACTCTTACTATAAGGAGGTAGTATATAAATTTCTTCTTAAGGAATTCTATAAAAAGACTAATAAGAATAAAGGCTTCGAGTCTTAGATATTAGAATATAATATTCGCTAGGTAAAATCGAAGGCTATAACTAATCTTCTTAACCTTTACTATAGCTAAAAATATACTATAGCTGAAGTAATACTAGATATATTTATTATATAACTAATAGCAGTGAAGAAACTCTTTAACTTATTTAACTATAAACTTAGTATAGAGACTATAGTTTAATATAGTCTTAATCCTAATTTATAGTAACCTATAAAAACGATTACCGCTATAGATAACTTTAATTCTTATAACTTTATTAACGCTCTTACTGTTCTTATCTAGGAGAATTATAAAAGGCTTAATAAGGTAACGTATAATTCCGCTAGTATAATTCAATGTAAAAGAGACCCTAGTTAGGCTAAGGACTTCTATATTAGTATCTATAAATCAGTGGCCTGTTAGGTACCTAATAGGAAAGATAGTAATAATATTAAATACCTAACTAAGATAATAGTTAGATATATATTAAACTAGTAAAAGGTAGGAAAATAGTATTAAGACTATATCTAGATCTAAAATAACCTAGCTAATAATAATTAAGCTAAAAAGGGGAATAAGAAAGTAGGGAGAGAAATTAGATAGCTAATACTAATTATATTAGTTATAGATAGTGACTATCTACGAGCCTATAGTAAGTTAAACATTTATACTAGTACCTTCGTTAAAAGACTACGATAGTGAAATAAATATAAAGTTAATCCTATATACGGTATATTTAAAGTAGAATAAATTCCTCTAAGTAAGGTATATTACCCTTAAACCCTAGGTAACCGGCGCTTCTATAATATATAGTATATTCTACGTAGTGCCTATATAGTACCTATCGATAAAGATAAGAAGATATTTTATATAAATAATTTCATAGATTAGGATTAATATAATATAATATTTAGTTAAGACTTTATAGGCGAAGGGCTTTAGGCGGTCTCCACGTTCTAAGGGTTATAATAAAGGAGATAGGACGGCTAGGATATTATAGATTTTAGAGTAATTACTATATAATAGAGTCTAATATATGTTATTATCTATAGTATTACTATTCTAAATCTCTCTACTATATTTTATATATAATTTACTTAAAGCTTTCGCTTTACCTATAAGTTCCTTATAAGTAAAAGTAATTACGGCTAGGTTATAATAGGAATTAATAGAATTCTTAAAGAAGTAACTATATAAAAAAAGAGGAAGACCTAGAAGTATATAAGGAATAGAGCGATATTATATATAAATTAAGATCTTAATACCGCTAAGTAATATTATTACTATATAACCCCTATTACTATTAAATCTGATTTAGAATCTATCTATCTTAGAATCTAACTTAGAATCTAACTTAGAACCTAACTTAGAACCTAACTTAGAACCTAACTTAGATCTAATTAGATCCTTGGTATAATTTCCTTGGGTTACACTAATTAGTTTATTTTATTTTCCCTATTCTACTCTTCTAACTTCTATTAGTAAATCTTTTAATATTTATATCTCTCCTATTTCGTTATTTATAGAATTTCTAGATAGTTACTAGTCTATTACTAAAGTGGCTAAGGGGCTCCCTAATACGTATAAGATAGTATTCCTAAATAATTAATATTAATTATAATCCTAGAGACACGGAGGTTAGAGTATAGACACGTATCCTATACCTATTTATATTATCGGCGGTGACCTTAACGAGGAGGAGGATAAGGAGAATAATAAGGAGCCTTAAGGTCTAGCCTATAAACGAAAAAGAAGATAAGTCCTTAATATATAAGAGTATATATAAAATATTATACCTACGTTCTTACTATTATATATCGAGCGTTTAGTAAGCGCTTCTATTGTTGTTCAAATGGTTCCACAGCATAACGCGAAACCACGAGATCGAAGGTCCAGGCCTGAACAAGAACTTGAGATCTTCCGGAAAATTTAACCACCGAGCTTCGAAATCCACACGGTTGTGGAGTGGAAGCATCAAAAGCTTCATCAGACACTTCACTGACATATTGTACATCTCGAACGACCTTTGAGTTATTCAACTCGTCAAAGCCTGGCGTGACCTCACAAGCGATGCTCAGCCTATTTACTACTACTTACTCTCACCGGAGTAGTCGGATGACCTTGACTGAACAGAGTCGATCCGCTCAGATCCCGGATCGAGGGATGGGTCGAGACTCTGTGAATACTCTCTGGAACTGAAATTATTGCCTTTGCCCTCTTGTGTTTGTCATACCGTCTCCTGAAGTCCTCTTTTGCCTTCCTTACAGGCTCATATCTCTCTCTGCGTGCTTGCTCTCTTTGGCCATGTATATCGTGGTATTTGACCCGAGCCCCGCGCCTCACATACGGGTGGGCCCAGCCATATCTGCCTTCGTCTTCTTGCGGGTCGTCTCCTCCCCTTTGTTCCTCTTGTCCGTGTCGATCACTGGGCAGCTTGTTTCGTCCGCGTGCGTCTCTACGGGATCCTTTTCGTCCTGGCCTTTCTCTATACAATTCTTCACGTCTCTGTCGTTCTCCGTGTGATTCTCGTCCTCGTGGTTCTCCAGACGGTCCTGCTCGCGCCCTTCGATCTTCTTGCGGTGCTTCTCTTCCCCGCCGATCTCCTTGCAGATCTTTTCGCCCGCGCCGTTCTTGATGTCGTTTTTGTCGTTCTCGTTGTTCTCGTTCTCTATGTTGTTCTTCTCGCGCCCTGCCTTTTTTATGTGGACGGACGGCTGTCCTATCGTTGCATTCGGACTTTTTGGCACAACAGAGACGAGATGACATGCAGCCCATGGTTGAGCTTGCTTTGCTAGGATCCTTGCGTTCTCGAACACCAGGACTGGGAAGGCACGCTATATACAGGTAGTAGCATAATTTTTCTACAATGACCGATCAAGACAATGGCATGCTAACAGCGTCAACGCTGAGGACGTGACAATGCGGGCAGTAAGAGATGCATTTTTTGGTGTGAGACTTGTCCTCGCGAGTGTTGAACCTCTGCTGACGATGTTAGTTCTTGTCTGACTCGTCTTTTGTGCTTCATATTCTGTGAGAATTGGGCTTAGTACCCTTGAACAAAGAGACAGATCTTAATCGCTTAGAGGAAATGTGTACTAGCACAGGGGGTTCATTCACGCATGTTTCTTGTAAACAATGGCATACGCCATTCTTTGTTGCCCGTCACTAATTACAATGCTATTGTTGTAAAAGTCTGGCTCGTTGCACAAAGCTCACGGCAATGCAATCAAGACATTCCCTTTGCGTGCATACAACAATGAAGCAGCTTGTGGTCTGTGCGTGTGAAGCCTCCGGTGTACAAGGAAAGGAATCGCCGGCCACGCGAACAGCTCCTCAGCCGTGTGCTTCTAGAAGATTATTAAGAGCACAAAGCATTCGAAATCAAGTTGAAGTATCTTCTCGCGTCCATCATGCATCCACCCCTAGTACCTTCCAATAAGGACATCACATATATGAAAGACCTTGACCATATCAACCAGAAACTCTCAACCTCTGGTATCCGTGATACCACCGTTCGCGCTTTGAAACGCAGTGAAGGTTCAGTCGTGAGCCGCTCCACTGACTCTAAAAGCTGCCAGAGCTCCAACGTTCCGGAATCTGGCACTCCCATCACGTCGAATGTTTCAGACAACGGTCCATCAATGGTTTCGAACCCAACAACTCCCTCCATTCCCGACAGAAGCTTAAGGAAAAGACCAAAGCAGCTAGACCTCACCTTCTCCGACAGCAAAGCCCGCTGTACCTCCGAAGATTGTCCTCTCCGAGGCATTCACCACAACGTCGGGCGGTACTTCCATAATGGCGCAGATGGCCTTCAAAACAAAAATACCGCACAGAGCCAGTTCTTCAACTATACAGTTCCACCTCCGAAAATCGTTGCAGCGTGGATGAGAATGACCGAGGCTGCAGAAAGCCAAGATGACAGAGACCAGATGCGACAATATCAGAAACATCACATGTGGTCGCCTATCAACTCCGAACCTTCATCGCCGCTGGAGCCGATGCCTAAGCGGGCAGTTCCTGTGCATGCTGCCGGTACTGCTGATGGCGGATACAACGACTTGCCACGCATCGAGGTAAGTCGTCCCACCTACGACAGACCTACAAGGCTCCTCTGTCCTGCTGATTTCGCGGATAGTGACGACGAAGATGACAATAGCAACGGTGACGACTCCAATTGCTCCAAAGGAGATGTAGGTATTGTGCACTTGCCTGACATCCTGCAGTGCCCTGAAGCAGAGATGAGGAAGATACAGCTGCGGCTGCAGGCGAAGATATTGAGGGAGATCGCTGAGCTCGTTCATGTGCCTGGGGCGGTTCGGGGGCCTTGGGATGAGGTTCTGGATGGGTAGGGGTGAGGGGGAGATTGGTAAAAGAGGAAGGAAGGTTGGGAAGGTGAGAGTGTTTTCTAATGTTCAATTATAAGTTGCAATCCTTCATGACCCTGTAGCAATCAGTATCAAAAGTGATTTATCTACAATATTTAATTCTGTCCACAGCTAGCTCATCTAAACTTCAACCACTAGCCTCGCCCCACTAACACCCCTCTTCAACTCATCGAAACCCTTCGTTAGTGACTCCAAACCTTTCCGAACCACCTGAGCCTTCGGACTCGGCACGAATTCGCCTTTCTCCAACTTTTCCTTCAACCAAATTCTTAAAATGAACTCGAAGAACTCCGTCTGCTCCTCCTTGATCTTTCAATTCCACCCCATTCGCCTTTGGAGCATTCTCTCCTAACGGAATCGCCGATGCCAACTTCGCCCTTCTTTCCCCCTTCAATTCCTTTAGGATCTCCATACACTGCTTAGTCTGACCAGCCGCATCGAAACCCACTTGGACTGTAACTCCAACATTCTCAGCAACCTTCACGATACTCCTAACTACATCTTCTTCCCTATAATTAAACACCTTGCTTGCCCCTAGGCCTTTTAGATACTCATGATGCTTCTCACTCACAGCAGCATTAATACTAAATCCCATCGATTTCGCAAGCTAAGTCGCTGTAGTCTCAATACTAGCCGTACCACCCTAAATCGATATACCCTGCTCATCCGCATCCGTTTACGTTGTGTCACGTGGAATGCCAATACTATAACACCCCGACCACGCCGTCAGCACTACCATCGGCAGCAGACTCGCCTCATTAAAGCTCATCTCCTGCGGAATCAGTGCCACAAGCACAGCAGAAACAATCAAATGCGTCTGAAAAGCGCCATAATCTAGACTTCCTTGCACAAAGAAAGTCTAAGCGAAGGCAGTGACGCGGGTACCTAATTTAGGCGCATCAGAGCCCACGGATGAGCCGGCTGAGATGACAGCACCGGCAATGTCAGAGGCTATGACGGTAGGAGGCTATGGCGAAGCCGACGTCCTGCTGTTTTCAGTTGATGGGATTGAGCGCAATGGATTTTACTGAATTGAGGAGCTCGTAGAGACCGTGGGATGGGGTTGCGCGGTGCTTGAGCTCGAGGGCGAAGCTCTTGGAGAATGGTGGCAAGATGTTGACTAGACATGATGGTTTGATGTGTAGTTGGTGAAAGATAGCACGGAAACATTAATTGAGCGTTTATGGAGCGAATCTGAGATGATGGAAACCGAAAGAACAAGAATGGGAAGTTAAATCTTTAACATGAGCAAGGTCATTACATATCACATTAAGCCGTTGATATCAATGGAGTAACGACGGATTTAATATCGAAGAGGAATCGATAGGTCCGCATTAGGTGAGGTAATCCTCCTTCTAGGATGCTATTTTCTGGGAGGCCTCTTTGACAACCACGATGTTGCCTCACCAAGACTTTTGCTTGAAGTTGCTTGAAACTGCTAGTGGGCTCGAATACTAAAGGTTTATTAGCTTGTGTAAACGCTGGAGGGCAATGTAAGCTTCATGGGACTCGTCCGGAAACAAGCCCGAATAGGCCTATGGCACTACCAATCCCCGTATGCTTGCTGGTGCTTTGTTGTAGATTTTATGAAACGTCTGACCAAATTTGAGGGAACAAGAGACAGTGTAGTCGCGCTCACAAAACTGGAAAGCTGTGCTCTTCAGAGAAGAAAGCCCCGAAACGCGTCGCCAAGGAGATGACTCCAGTATCTTCTCGATGTAGCACATGATCCGACCTGTCCATGAGATGTCTGTTCGGCGGGGTATCGATGGCGAGCATTGGCCGAATACGCTATTTTTCGGCCAGATAGCGTCCATCTCTATTACTAAGACGACCTCAATGCTTTGTTAACTCGTGTCTTCCATTCCCCGAAAGGCTTGAAGGGTTCTCCAAGTACATGGCCATAACCAGCCTGCTGAGCATCAAGAGTGATCCCGATAGTCGCTACTGGCAAGCCGTCGGATCGAAGTTGCTTGAATCTGGACCCAGCCATTGGATTCTAGTAGACCTTTTCGAGATCGATAGGACAGGAAACTTGACACGGCGGAACGCTATCAATTTTCACCGCTGCCGCGTTTGAGTAGAAGCATCAAGATGCCGGTTTCAGCTACTAAGTAGTACGGCCCGCCTGTTAAAGCCATGTCGGCCTCCGAGAATTCTTTGACAGTCTCCTCCGTGGCGGAGTAAGTGAAGCCAATTTCAAGCCCTTCAGGTTACTCTGCCAATCGGCTCCGAGCTTACAGATAGCAAAGGCATCAAGAGAAGCCGTCCAGCCCCGCCGGGTATTTGCGATAACGGAAAGTGCAATGGTCCATTGCATTGGTACTGCGAGGACAAGAACCGCGGATACCTTGCCGTATGCGATGCCGTTCTCGATCTCGAATGTTAGGCCAGTTACGGTTCGATTCTGTAAGGACAGTGGATCGTTAATGAGCGAGGCCAACGGCCCAAGGAACATGCGCTCATCGAAGCTTGTTAATCCTGTTATGAAATTTGAATAGGTGCTATCATTGAGCAGAGTCATGGGATTCGTTTTATTGGTGACGTTGGTTGGGATCAGGTCACCTGCAGAGTAGCACATAGGTTCCCAATTAGAAATCCATTCGAAACCGTTTGAAATTGGGGGAAATGTGCAATTTGGGAGTAACGAATCTGTGGCTGCTGGCGGGTATGTCAAGATGGGAGGCTCCTCATGGAAGAAATTGATGAAAGACTCCATACTGAGATTCGAAAGCTCTACCGGTGTTGCGTTGAGGCCGGAGATCGCGGAGGACAAGCCCGTAGAATTGATGTATTATCCAATAAATAAGTTGACTGTGGGCATCAATTATCTAGTTGAGAGATTACAAGTCGCGACTTGGGTTGTGTTGTTGATGCCTTCAACCGCTAGAAGAATGGCCGAGGTAGACTGGAGACCATTGTAATCTTGCTGGACACAGCTTAGGACCTGACTTTGAACAGTCGGACCTATATTAGCGAAGGTGTTGTGGAAAATGTCCGATGGTGCCGCGCTCAGAGAATCATACAACACCACAATGTCATTCTGGTGATTGAACGAAATTATGTTGACTATTGAGGACCGCGTGCTGTAGGCCAATGTAGATGAATTACCAACATTAGAATAGTCATTCATACAGCGTAGCGTGTAGGAAAAGCCGCCATCAATACTGGGGCCGGTGTTCTCGAATCCAAGATTTGGCACTATTGTAGAACCTGTGCTGTTTTCTTGGATGAGCTGTGTGAGTATATAATTGTTCATTGCACAAGAGGTAGATGCCCGAATACCAGCAAGGGGCAGTTGGATGTTGCGCGTGTTTTTCTCCGTACTGGGTAGTGAAAGCGTGGTAAAGGTCTGGTTATCAGCCCAAGTGGTTACGAGACCACTTAATGGTTATCGAATGTTGCTTGATGAAGGTGTGCTTGACGGATTCAAACCGACAAGGTTAGGCTTGAGATCTGAGTTGAGGAGGATCTGATTTTTCACCCAATTGCTTATGTTTTGCATTGCTTCCAGAGCATCGCTGTAGGACTGGCTCATACCGCCAACATCCACTGTGGCTGACAGGGGACTCGAAACCCAATATTGAGTGTTGTTGTAACGTAAGCTAAGGATAGTAGTGGGAAGCCAATGTAAGCGAGTGCCGCTATGAGAGCGAGCTGAGCCCATTTATAGGAGAAAGCGCGGTCCTTCCACCCATAGATTAGTGTTGTAATCGGCCAGATAGAAGAGCTGAGTTGCTGTAGTATGCCGCTCCAGGTGGTGTGATGCACCTTCGGTAGACTTTGGAGCAGCCGCCTCTGGAGAGGGGCGATCGGGCTTAGCCATTTCCAGTAATTTGTAAGGTACTGTGGCGGCAAGTATTGTTGTAAGAAGTGGTAGATGGATGACTGAAAAGCCAGTCGAAACGAAGGAAAGAATCTCAACATTGCTGTTGTGTGAACTTCCCTGCTTGCCCAAAATGCTAGGATCGTCTACCGCACGGTCAAGATTAACGGCATAGGCAGCAATGATGATGGCATAACACACGATAAAAACAGTATACTCTTCGAAGCGACGATAGTTGTCGGCATTTTCCACGACAATCTGCGATTGCCCGGAAGATTTTGGTTTTCGGTGGACTTTGTATTTCGCCGCGAAGAAAAATGGAAAAAATAAGAAGCAGAACAGCAAAGCACAGCAGAGCAGATTATCACCAATGATTGGGTGTACATGGTAAAAAGCTGGCAGAAATGGAGTAGATCGGGAGCGAGTTACAACCGTGAGAAAGTGATCCTGGGATTTTTGATTATTTAAATCAAGATTGTAATGACGATCGCGAGGCGTAGTCTCAGGTACTCACTTCACCCAGAAGTATTGCAAAGATATCAGAAGGATCATTCAAGGAAGCCAGTAAATCTCTACGGCAGTTTACAGCGCGGTGAAACGATTGATCCGATGTTAGCGCCCTACTACACTTCCGTGGCAATAACCGTCATTTTGATGGTTTTACTTGTCTCTTGTGTCGAATGAGCAAGACTTTGCGCTGTCACCAATAGTAGTAGAAAGAGACGAACTCGGGGACAAAACCTCGAATCTATTCTAACCGAGGTATTTGCCAACTCTGCCTCACTCGGTCCCGCCTAATTTAGAACTACAATTCTAAATACCTGAAGAGATGGAGGATAGTGCACAGAATAGTGCTTTGCCACGGTGGATGTCAGTGACAGGTCGGCCGCTCGAATTAGGAGTCGATTCTGGCTTTCAGGGTAAGTAGTCTTCAATATTAATTGGACCATCTGACGATCTAGCAGGTCAATGTCTCTCCATAGAATCGTTTGATAAGCTCAACCAGTTGGGGGAAGGCAGTGAGTCTGCCTTGAAAGACCGTATTGATATATCCTGAACGGCAATAGCATATGGCGTCGTATTTCGTGCGAGAGACCTTGAAAACTCCAGAGTCGTCGCTCTCAAGCAAGTTCGAATACTGGCCGAAGAGCGACAGAATGGTGTACCAATCACCGCACTGCGAGAAATATCCATCCTCCGCTCTTTGAAGCATAACAATATCGTCAATGTAATTGACGTGGCAGTAGAGGAACATGCAATGGATGAAGTCTACATGGTTATGGAGTATGCCGAACAGGTTGGTATTCCCATGCCAGAGGTCGAGATCTATGTTATTTCAGAATCATGGCACATCTGGCTGGCTTATTTTTCCTATTGCCTCTTGAGGCATGGGAAGTGCCGGTTATATTGAGGCTAGGATCTTGCTATTATGCTCGACAAGCTATGTGTTAGGTTCACCATGAGCCAAGGTCAGTGTATGCTCTCTGCTTTAAGCTCAATACCGGCTGATGGCTGGGTGGCAGTGAAATGTCTCTTCCGGCAGCTTCTCGAAGGCCTCGATTACCTCCATCGGAACGATATCATTCATAGGTATGGCCATGGTTGACCAGGAACATAGTAGAGGCTTATGATCTATCAGGGATGTGAAGATGCAAAACATTCTCCTCACAGCAAAAGGTGTCCTCAAGCTTGGTACGTACAGAATTTCAAGCCGTCCATTTTTTTTTTGGACCATTCACTGACAGACTTCAGCGGATTTTGGCATGGCTAGGACGTATAGTCCACGTCCTTTAACGCCTGGAGTATGCACAATGTGGTACCGCGCCCCTGAGCTTCTACTTGGCACAAAATACTACACGCCGTCAGTTGATTTGTGGTCTGCTGGACTTGTGCTTGCGGAACTAATTCAGAGCATGCCTTGTCTGACCGGCGAAACACCTATTGAACAATTGAGTCTTATTGTCAAGCTAATTGGCTCGCCTACGTCTGAAGACTTGACGGCGCTCTCATCTATGGGATGTCCGGAACTTATAAGATGGCGCAGGGAGTCGTTATCGTCTGGTCGAGCAGACAATCTAGAACGCAAATTTCTGGCAGAAACCTCGACAGAGACAGTCAACTTTCTACAAGGGTTCCTTAGATGGGATCCTAATGCCCGATGGACTGCGGCGGAGGCTTTAGGAGTAGGAAAAAGTCGATATGCTATAATGTCTGAGAAGTGGTGGAAAGAGAGTCCCCGTGCCGTCGAGAAAGAGCTACTGCCCACGTACCCAGAAGTGCGAAATATTGAAGATGCCCGGAGTATGGCAGACCGTAGCAAGCCGGATATAGGGGTAAAGGAAGGAACGACGAAAAAGGCCCAAGGAGGTGAGGGTGGGGGCTACATATTCGACTTCGGTGACCAGAGTACTCTCCAGAGGCCTGCTAAAAGGCCGCGCGCAAGGTAAATCAATTGATCACATCAAGACCTGAGCTATCCCTTTCGGCGCTTCTGGACATTGAGATTACATTGCGGTCTGTGCTATGTTTGCCTCGCCTAATTTCATTTCTAATGAAGCAATGTCTAGAACCACTATTTCCTAATGAGTACTGTTTTTGAGAGCTGTCATTTTAAGACGTCTTCGCAGTATGCTAGAACCCCACGGGGTCAACGATTGCTCCACTTGCAGATCTCTCTAGCAATTGCCATTTCGCTACTGGCTTTGCCGCCATACACGATGTTTACCCGCTTTCAATTCGTCTCTGCTCTTATCTGGCATTTTTCCCTTAGCGACCTGCAGATTTGCTACATGCCTGCTGGCAACCAATCGCAACCTTACCCATGCGATCCGTATGCACCAGTGAGCGCATGTTGCCTTCCTGGATACATTTGCGTAATCAATATCGGGTTAGATGGGCCGCAATATGCTGGGGTCTGCACAAGAAGTTCCTTTGTTGACTATCGCTGCCCTCTCAAACTGAGCATGTTGTTTTGCGCCAAACAGAAAGCTCGCTTGAAATACCGATCATGGTGGAACCTGAAGATCAGATGGCCCATACCCGAGGAGGACGGCCTCATAGGTAATCTCATACTATGCGGCAGGCGGATATCAGGTCGTAGCATCACCCACCTCCACCTTACCTTCTATGGCCCCGACTGTAAATCCTCCTCTTCCGCCGTTAGTAGTTCACTCGGATCTTTATATGCCTTCTCCGTCAACCACTACCAGCCTTGGTACGCCGTTTATCGTCGGTGGTCGGCTTGGTGCGGCGTTCGGTGTTATTCTCCTAGGAGCCTTCCTAGGATAATATTGGACCATAGACGTAGGAGGCACGGTGCAAAGCTCGCCAAGACGGGAGATCCGAATGAGCACACAGCCACAGCAAGTCAATTGGAAGTTGAGCAAAGAGCATGAAAACTGGAAATGTTAGCAGTTGGAGTCGAAGTAGAGGTTGTGAAAGCAAGGAGATCAGGTCGCACGTGGGCATGTGAGTATCGGATGATGTATGCCAATAGTCGGTGAGAGTTCGGCCATCCTCTTGATGGCCTCGTGATCTGTGCGCGATATAATTATGAGTACTCGTAAGATAAGCAAGGCTCTTTCCCCATTATTCAAATTGTGTACTCCGTAAAGCATGATCCTTTATCGTCACATCATGCAGTGCTTCTGCTTAAGATGGTGCCCGCCATTGTTGACGCCTGGGCTGAAGCGATACTAATCATCGCCTCTAAAGCGTAGATCGTCCGTCATAGGCTCAGCTATCACCTTCTTCCTCCTGCCAATCACATGCAATAGTATAGTCTTGACCTTGCCTTGCCTTGGTAATGGCAATACGGTAATCATATCATATGCGCACTGGCCTCTTTCAACGCCCTAGAGCAGCAGAATGCCGTACAACTGAGGGGGCCGGTGACACAGTCTCGATTCCTTGTTCGATTTGTCTTGGCAGCCGAACCAGCGGCGGCACAAGGCAACGTTATCTACAACTAAGGCATCAGCCTTTGATTCCCCAGTTTTCAACTCTCCAATCTCCGCATCCCACTTTGTGGGGCAACTGAGGTGTTTGGTTGGGGAGGCTTTGTACTGTCGTATGAGCAGCTGATCTCGGAATCTAAACACACGCTCCATCCATCTGATCCTGCACCTGTAACCATTTTAGGTGACACCTTCCGAGTCGCTTTCAGAAGGCAGCCTTTATTGTCTGCCTGTGCCACCATTCTTCCTCAACCATGACTCGAAAATTCGTCTATGGCGGCGCCCTGGTGGCCCTTTTGGTTGGTAGGCTTGAGACATGACTTTAGTGTAGCCTGAGATGCTGATCGAGACTTACAGCTTCTGCCCTCACGTTAACGTCTATAACAATACCAAGATGGATTAGCTGGGACGAAGAAACGGTACACACTGCGCCCCCCAATCCCAACTACTTCAGAACCTCCAACTAACTTGGCTTGAAAAGCCCAGCGGCGAACGCATACACTACACCTACGGTCTCCACAGCCGCTGTTCCTCTCTCACCCACACCTGCGACTACTTCCCCAAAGAACAAGACTGCCATAGGGACCGCTATTTCTGCTCCATGTGGCGCTCAGTCGGCTTCCTCATGTCCTTTGCCGTTGTCATCGAGGGCATGACACTCATCGCCTACCTCGTTGTTCTCGCAGGAGGGAAGCAAAAGCGTGAAAGTGGGTGGAAAATTCTGGCGGGGCTACATATAATTGTTGGATCCTTGCAAGTGGCTGCAATGGCAATAATAGTAAGTACCTCTGTAATGGGCGATACATCGATTGGCGACTTTCTTTAGTGCATTAGGGCTGATGAGTCTTTCAATAGGCATACCTCTACGAAAACGACGACCGTTTCTTCCCCGGGTGGAAGCTGGATAGTTCATGGATCAATTGCACCGTCAGTTGGACCATCCAGTTTCTGCTAGCTGGCGGTATCTGCGCAGCCGCAATATGGCTACCGTCAGAAGGAGGATACCAGCTGATACCTGGGGAGGATTATGGAGAATATGAGTGATGGATGAGCATGCGATATGAAGATATACGCAGCATGATGGAAATGAGAATCATTTCTCTTCTCCTCGCAGGAGAAGATAGCTAGGCCGAGTCCTCACACAACTCGCCTGGCAGTGATTGATGGATGGATGGATGGATGGTAAATGATAGCTGTAAAGATATGGCTGCACCTGTGAGCATGCATTTGCTTAGCGGGCGGGATTTCAGCATGCATTTACAGGCTGCGGCTTAGATGGCTTGGTTCGGTTTCATCTGGCATTTTCTGGCGCGAAATAATTAAGGGTGGCGACTGATCTCTTATCCCATGTCACACATTTTACGTTAAATTCTTATGAGCTTACTTCTTTAGCTCGTTCATACCCAGCGAGCAGGCTCTAAGTAGCCTGCAGCATACCTAATTCATCACCTCTTTATTTTTGCAATAATTCTGGTGGCTCTTTAGGCCTCTATGAAGCCGCGATAACCGGTAAAATTGACCTGTTACTTGTTCATGTCATTCGGACCTCAATACTCAATGAAACCCACTAAAGTTCTCCCTAGCACAGATGGAAATAGCTTAACCTTTCTTCTGTTTCTGAGAGAGGAAATTTGGCCGAGTAATCTAAGGCGGTAGGTTTAACCTTTTTTGTCAGAATCCATGTATACTACATATATATTTCCTACTTTGCTATCTCATATTTTGCCATGGCAGGACTTTAGGGGGTTGGGTAAACGGGATGAACGGAGAGATGGGAGCGGAAGTAGATGATGTGGGAATCATCAAGCTTAAGGGGCTATTGGTTAGGTATAGATAGTGATGGATCACAGTGCGAGAATGAAAAATTAAAGGTTGGTTTGTAGAGCAGTAATATTTTTTGGATGCTGGGGTTTGGTGCCAGTGGTGATGGACCGTTGTTGGATGAGATGGTCAAATCTTGAGTCACGGGTATCATCGAGGTTTCGGGAAGTGGATAGTAAGAACCCTCCATCATTCATTTTGTTCGGCGAAGAAAGCTTAGGTAATATATAGACAGCGGGTTCGTCCATTGTCGTGGGTGCTGCATGGTGCGTGTCATGTTCAAAGCTGGTGTGCTGGAGGAGCGATGTCTGAAAGTAGCAGATGGACAAAAGTTGGAGCCGGCTACTAAATTAGAAATTCTTGTGCTTGTAGCTAGTTGAGTATATTCACATGGCGCGAGGATGAGAGAAATAGTAAAGAAAGAGAATAGTATCCCGAAAATGGATATATTTTATCATGAATTGTTATATAGCCTTGTAAATCCTTTCTCTGGTGGTTGCAGCCAGTTCTTCTGATCGTACTCGTTCTCACCCTCAATACAATGAAACGTGTAGATAAACCTACTCTTTTCACTCAAGTTCTTTTCGCTTTTATGCAGCAGATTCCCGTGTATCAGCACCAACGTCCCTGCTTTTACCTCTCCGAGCTCGTACACCTCTTTTGCCTCCTCCTTTCCAAGCTCTTCTACTTCTAGTGCTTCCGGAAATCTTGCTCCCTTCACATCTTCGAATCCACTTCCTCCTCCTGCTTTCCTTACAAATCTGCTTCTCAGTGGCACCCGTTTGTGGGACCCTTTAGCAAAGCTCAAGCACCCATTCTCAGGAGTAGCATCTTCAAGCGCGATCCAGAAGCCCACAGCACTTGGTGGATTCGTATACAAAAACGTGCTATCCTGATGCGGTGGTACCCGTCCGCCTATTTCAGGTTGCTTGCAGATAATCATACTTTGTAGTACTCTTGGATCTTTGAAGTCCATCATTCTTGCTATCGAAGCATGTAACGGTGTGAATGTTGCTTTTCGAAATGGAGGAGACAGCTCGTGCAGGTAATGCCCGATCTTGTTTATGGCACGGTGTTTAGGTTTCGTGAGCTCGCCAGATGGAGGGAATGCGTCTTCTTCGAAGAAAAAGCGGATTTTATCACCTGAGGTAAGGAAGTAATCGTCTCCAACATGGCAATCATTCTCGCCAGTAGAGAACTTGGTCATTGGATGGTCCTCTAAGGAGAAGGATGACAGCATGTGAATGGTTTCAGAGAGAAGAGCTGAGACGATGGTGGGCGAGAGGGCATTGCGTATGATGAGATAGCCATCGGATTCATAGTTTGCGAGTTGCTCTGCTGTTAGCTTGTCAGGTACATCAAAGCTCTCTGGTGGCGGAGAGACGCGAACTGGTGTCATGGGGTCGTCGCTCAGCCTAAAAAATCACACGTCAGTGGTACGGAGTTGTGCGCAAAGCTTTAACCGCCAAGAGCAGAAGGTAGAGGTTCAGGAGGAATAGCTTCATTTTGATGATATACTAATGTGTCGGATGGACGACTGGACCAAAAGATGTACGCGC
>QKZZ01000248.1:0-13864 GCA_003521265.1 Cetradonia linearis
CAACAACTTCATTCCCTCTCTCATACCCTCTTCTTTACCTTTTCCCCCTCTCGATAGTAAACATTTATTTTGTCCTTTGGATCCATTCGGTGGCGTGGCCGCCGTAGCAGCCACTCATTGTCACGAATGTTTCTGTGATGCTGTACTCTGGCAAATTCATTCTTGTCGATGAATTTTTGCGGTCTCTGAATGGATGGTACCGGTGGTACCATAAGCCAGCAACTGGGGTCGTCGTCGACGTACGAACGGCAATGCCTCATTGGATCCCATATTCGACCCATTCCCGCAACATACTCCCATACTGCTTGAAAGATCATCTCTTCACCAAAATGGTTAATTTTTGCCCTCCAGGCATTGTCCAAGTTTGTCATGTGTTGTCCCCCCTTTCCTTTGACTGCCCGCCAGTCCTTGCCTTGGAGCTTTTTTGACAGGAGAAGGGCAGGAAGCTCAGCCTCGATGGGCCCTTCTCCTATCAGGGCGAATTGGTGCTTGGCTTTCGCCTCGAAGTCCTGCATTAATAAGCTCAAGTCCTCCTCGTATTTGGTACGTGACTGATAGTTGGCTCGCCATGGGCATGATAAGTTTTCACTTTGGAAAGGGTGTGTGGCAAGTACCAGACGCTGCCCAAACCCTGTAAAAATTGGCAGTGCAAAAATTTCTGCCTCACTCATGGGTGCCAATTTTTGCGAAATTTGTTCTAGGCAATCTAACTTGAGTTTCCTCTCTGCTTTTCTCTCCTCCTTCTGCCGCCGCTCTCTTTCTGCTTTTGTTTCTGTCTTCTTCATTTGTTTCTTTACCTCTTCCTTTAATCGTTTGAGGTTGTCTCTATCACCAATACTGGATGTTTGCGCCTCAAATAAGATCGATGGAACCTTATACCCCCGGAGGCTAATGAACAATTTCTCCTCCTCCTCCTCCAATTCTATTTGACGCCGCAATCTAATCGCTCTCGCTAGCTGCAATCGCTCCTTTGGATCCATCCCCACCCTTCCAGGGCGACGCTTTTCCACTCTCCTCACTGCTGTTTGGTCCCCCTTTCCCAATTGTCGAGGCTTGTGGCATGAGTACGTAGCCGCCTCAACGCGGTGCTCCTCCCGATCCTGTGCCCTCCCCTTCTGCATCGCGCTCTGCCATTCATTCCTTCGTTCTGCCATACCCTCAGCCATCTGCCGCTTCATCTCCTCATGCCAAACACCCACTTCATCGACCACGGCCCGAAGGTCCCGGATTTGGTCTTCGTAAGCCCGAATTCGGGCTTCTTCACGCAATTCTTGATCCCGGAGCATGGCCCGAAGAAAATGTCCTTGATCTATGAATACACCCGCCTGACACATAAAGCTAGACTGAACGCTGACCACCGGAGAGCTAACGACCGAATACATGATGAGAACTGGGGTCGAAAAACCGAAAGAACGAGATACAATAAGGTGACGCTCTCAACGAACGTCGAAAAATCCGGGTCTAACACCGGAAAAAACAAGCAATGCTACGGTAATACTGACGACTAAACGACGAAAAGCTAGGTCTACCAACCCTACGAACGACAAAAGACAGGTGCCTCCGAATTCTTAATTAAGGAAATCTGGGAAGCAAGTCCGAAAAATACACAAATACACAAAGTATGTGAGTGATGCTGCTCACAAAGTCAGGGAAGCAAAGCCCATAAACTTGACAAATACTCAGTCTGTGTGCGTTCTACTCCCCACAAAGTTAGTCTAATGAGCCCCGAAAAAACTCTACAGACACTCAGGATATATGGGATGATATCACTTACAGTTATGGCCTCTCGCCCGAGCTTACAATGGTCTATCTAAGGCGTGTGTGTGTGTGTGTGTGAATAAGTATATGAGTAAAAATCTTACAAGCTTGAAAATCCTGGTGGTGCACAAAGATCCAAGTGTGTTGTAAGATGGAGAAAGAAAAAAGGAAGAATGTGCGAGATGGCCTGAATATGTACTCGTTGTGCGGAAACTATTCCACTGAGTCAGAAAATTTGTGCGAGGTTTGAGTGGATATGAGCAAGGTTTTGCGTTGGTGGAGTGGAGCTGTGTGATATTGAGGTTTGCCAAGCTGGGTTGTAGAGTGGGTATGAGGGAGTTTTGCGGGTATCAATCCTACAATCTTGGCAGATATGACTTCACGAACTCCATTTTATACGAGATTTCTAGTGTGCCAAGTGCGGAATGACCAAGTTTACGGGTAAAATTTATACAAGGCATTCGTATTGCCAAGCAGGTGCAGTGGAATTGGGGGAATTTTGTGGGTAAGTAAACCGAACATTCTAGCATTCATGACTCTACGAACCCACTTTCATGACTATTGTTAGGAAAGTGGAGTGCGGCATAAGGGAGTTTGTAGGAGACCAGCCATATGACTGTTTGTGCTGCCAAGCTATGAGAGTGGATACGAGCGAGTATGAGGAAATTCCTCCCTAAACCTCCAACCATTCTGACTCCACGTACCCACTTATTGAACCAGAATCCGGGATTCTCAAGCTATAGTCGAGTCCTACTCAGGAAATGTTATGCTAGGAACGCCTCACTCTTAAATCTCTGCGCTCGTCTTTGGCTGATCACCTGTTTTGAAGGCCTGGCAAACGATATTCGTTTCCGGGTGCAGACTCCACAACCGCCAAGTACAGGTGCAAATTGAGCAAGTTGAGATACGTATGCCGAGACTCTGACTCAATTTGCGGCTCCACTGTCATGAGCGGGGTTTTACTTGCCTGTGCCCACCTGTTTCTTGATTAAGGTTTTGATATCAGCCTTCCCGCCTCCAGACTCGCAAGTTCCACGACAGCCATTTCCAGCCTAATTCCAGCGCTTTTATCATGTTTAGTATATATCTTAGCAATGCAGTATACGCAAATTATGATTTGGTTGGTAGGGGAGATGTAGGGTACAGCGATATCGGAAGGGGTGAGTGGACAATGATGAGGTTGGTGAGTAGGTAAGTTTTGAAGAAGCGCTGTTGGATGAGGCATAGTGGGGCAGGGCTTGAACGGGAGCCTCGCATGGGGACGAGGTGGGCGTTGGAAGGTGGGCGTGCTGGTGGACGTGCTGGTGGATGTGCTGGTGGATGTGGGATGGTGGCTTGGAGGAGCGGATGGTGCGTTTATTTGAAGATGGCTTTTGGACGTTGATTGTAGGTGTCGGGCTATGGAGATATACGTTAGGTGTATTGATAACGTTGTCGAAATGTCTAATAAATATCTATGTACGGAAACCCGCACAATAGCAGGAGGCTCTTGGGCTACAGCCTTACTCAGCCGTGGTGTCTTGTCACTCTTCTGACTTTCGAACGACCTTTTCATATGGACAGGGATCACGAAGCCCCTGCGTCAAGTGTTGCGCTCTCTGTATAGACAGTTGTGTTCCCCAGTTCAATAATTGCGTTCCCCATGTCAACAATTGCATTCCCAGTATCCACAGGCGCAAAGAAGGCCTCTAAGAAAATCCTCATGACTTTCACACCGTCAACATATATCTCAGCCCGGGTAATTTCCCTCGGCTTATGTTCCTCCATGAGTGCCTCCATGGCACCAACCACCATCGCAGCCTGTGCCCTTGTGAGGGAAGCACCTGCCACAGGCACAACAATATGGGAGAAAACAACCCTGACAGGACTGACCGAGAGTGGCTTGGCACGGAAGATATCGCCTGGTTGACCTCTTGACTTTATGATCGTTGCTATTGTTCTGAGGGCTTGGACTATGTCCCGTCTTCGACCTGGGAAGTAAACACCGTAATCGAGTATCGTCATATACAAGTGTTCCTCGATATTGTAGGTGTTAGGCAAGGGCGGCCAGTCTTTGTCGTTAGTAGAAGTCGTGTTGCTTGACGTCATGTTACTTCTCGCAATAAGTGCAGGAGTAACGGGTACCAATTCGTTCAATGGTGGACTCAGAGTCAAGAAAGAGGTTTCTTGACTACCAGGTCTTTCAAATGGACCCAGGGAAAGTAACATGGCTCTTCGCCCGATCTCGTTAATTTCAGCGGTTATGATCTGTATGGGGCCATATGTCACGGTGAGTTGCCACAATTTGTGAATCACCTGAAAAGCTTGTAACCCAGTGAGCGGGAGTTCTGGAAATCGGACCTTGTTAAACGTAGCAGCAATTGGTCTATATGAGATTCTGACATCTGGAAGGTTAGTATCGTGATATCCCCTTTGCAGAATCACGTTTCCAACCTCGAGAAGTCCTCGAAGTACGTCATCCTTTGACTCTGTGAAATTAGGACCGTACTTGAATATGGTCATTTGTAGGTTCATCGAGCCTTGGATTGGGAATGTAAAAGGTTCAGGAGGCCATTTAGGTGAGTCGTTGCTTCCCGCGATAAGATTAGGGTAAGTGTGATTCGAACTACAACATGCTAGACTCAGGCGCGATGGAGAAACTTCCACGGATTGATTGAGGATCAGGACTCTCAATATCGATATCACCTCCTCCCCTGATATGACCCTGACCTGTGATAATTCTCTTGGCTCGTAGACGTACATCAGTCTTGAGATAGTATTAACCACTCCGGCAGCCTCCCACAATCTAAGTGGCATCGTGGGTTCAATTGGACATTGGAATGAAACAAGAACAGGGCCTTGATTGATGATTGTTGGCTGGAGATCATCTTCCGGGTAGCCCCTTGAGGTTATGTCATTTTCAATCCCGACCAAGGCTGCCAACACGACCTCTTCTAGAGGTAGCGGTGAAAGCTCGCCATACCGGATTATGGATATATACAGGCTTTTTGTAATAGGATAGATAAATGGCAGTGGGGGCCAAGTGGTGTTGGTGGATGAGACGATTGAAGTGGACTCGTTAACGGGCACTATTGAGGATGAGGCGTTGAGACTTGCAACAGCAACGACTGACAGTAAGATGCAGAAGGCGATGATCTCCATGATTGTCAGTCCCGCCAGCAGTGAATCGCTCGAAGAAGTGGGATTTAAAGGCGCATGCAGGCTGAAACTGTCAAAGCGGGCGGTTTTATCTCCTCGCCTATGCAAAAAGCCTGATGCTATTTGGCAAGCGACGGTAAAGCTCAGGTGTGTCAAGCAAATTTTTTGACGCGGATAGATGAACGAGGTATATCAAACGGCATTGCGGAAATATATTCGGCTTTGAAACCCTTCCACTGCATTCACTCCTTGACATTCTCAAGGTCTAGCTCCGTAGGATGTCACCAGTGTTATCTTTAACTTCTATCCTAGGCCTTTGAAGCTGTGTTGCTTGAATCAGCTCGTATCGCTACGCCCAACACTTTCGTTGGCCTGGAATAAAAGTGTTGCAAAGCCACAAGATCAGCTCCATAGAGTGTCCGGGCATTTGCCTAACGTAGGTAGACTAAATCCCTTCTTAGCCACAAATACCGGTGCCATTGACTGACTCAACATTGCGAAAGAAGCGTCATTGAACAATTAAATACCACTATACGCCACGATGCCACGTCGACTGGCTTTCTCCTTATACATTTTCATGTTATTGACGAACCTCCTGTCGACGGTCGCTCAAACATGTGCGCCCAGAGGCACTCTCAGTCCTTAGTATACCGACTATGTAGAGGTCGTAGACGAACTTCCCGGTTTATTAAAAGATATGAAGATCTCTGACGACTACTTCCTGGAAGACGGACCCCCTTTGGATCCTAATGGGGGAGCCATATTCCCTCTCCCTATCATATTATCTCTTCAGACTTGTAAACTTAGAGTCTACATTCTAACAGACGAGACCAGTGAAACCGAGGGTGTGACCTCTGTTTGGGAAGTGGCTGGCATTTTGAACATGAAATGTCGGTCCCAGTGGCAGGCTATATGGAGGACTGGGGGGTTTGCTTCGGCCGGAGATGATAGTCAAATAACGATTACGTTGTCAGGTAGAGGTGAGGGCGACGGTCTTGCTGGTTTGGTTTAGAACAGAAACTTGTTGTGGGTCAAGGAGTAGTCTGATAAGAAGTTCGCCTAGGTATTTAACCCTTCCTTTTATCTCTGTCCAGCTGTGACACGCTCGTGCAGTATCGGGAGCAGTGCACCGTATAGACATGGGCCGATTCCATAACCACGCACAGCAGTCAAGGAGACGCTGTAATTCCTGCCATAATCATGTATCTTCTTTTATGGCGGCCAATCGCACAGCATATATTCTTTGATGCTCTTGCCTTCGAGACATCCCTTATCGTAAATCATGGTATTTTGTAACACATCCAAGCTCTCGCATCCCAATTTCCTCGACGGCGGTGTGTCTGGGCAAGACAATTGAGGCGGAGGGATGATAATCCGGTTGCGCTGGGGCCGGCGGAAGGGACTGAGTTGAATGGGGAGATGGAAAGAGCGGAGGTGTTGACCTGTGGGCTGCTGTTGTGGCGCTGAAGCCGATGGTGATGGTGGCTGGTGGTGGTGATGATTGGCTGACGGCGGAAAATCGGTAAATACGGTGATTACGTAGGTGCATAATTCAACCTACATGAATCAAGTTATGATTATGGGTTCAATATTTGTATACCAGTTGTATGAAATAGTGGATTGACTGATTCTATGTACTTAAATTAGGCTTGAATATAACCACACCGAGGAGCATGTCCGCACGCAAATGCAGTTGTGAACACCGGACGCCTCGCAAGCACTGTACAAATCTCTGTACAGCAAAGCACCAAAATCTTTCATGCCCCTCCCATGATGACAGAAACCCAACGCCATCGCTTGCTCTAACGTAGTGACTTTTCTCCCCCCAAGCGGAATTGCGGAATCATGAAATCATGAAATCATTCGCGAGAAGTAATGATCGGTCTAAGAGCAGAGTGCCTTCCCAGGACGAGACCGACGCCGGGCAGGATGAATGCTCTTAAAAAACGCTCAAAAGTATAAGACTAATGTCCGTTTCCGAGCACGTAAAGCTTCGTAAACGCATACGCATAGCTCAATAAGGTCAAAGTGTGTCTGTTCGATCTAACGTGGCCCAAACCCAACCAAACAACTCAGCAAGAGATTTCGCTCTTCGAGAAGCTGTATGTTGTGCCATCCCATAACCTTTAATTGCTCAACCACGTATGGCAGTCGGTGTATGAGTATCAAAGAGCCCATTCTGCATTGTCTGGTATAGGTACCCAAATGAGACAGGAGAGGCCGCCCTGGAACCCATAGCCGATCCAGTGGTAGGAGATGCAGATCTAGAGGCGCGAGGACTTCTATTAGAGGAAAATTTTGATTCGTCGGAGACTGGCAGTCTACTCTGAGGTGGAGTGGAGCTCAAGAAGGCCGATCCCTTGCCAGAAACAATTTCAGGTCCTGCTGAATCGTCCGAGGCACCGTCCATTTGAGCAAGTACAGGCTTTGCAGGCTGAGGGGATGGTAAATTCCGAGGGGACGTAGATGGCTTTCCAGACCCAAACTAGAAGAGAACATTAGCGAACTAATTCTTGATTATCCCTATTATGTCCGGAACGTACGAAACAATATTTGTCGAGAAGTTCATGGTAGGAAGAGGACTGTAGGGAAGGCTTCTCCGTGGTCAAGGCAGCCGGTTTAGGAACATCCGGTATGGCCGGCTGGCTTGCCTCACCACCTTTGCCTACATTCCGTGGGCCTGAGATTGGATTCGATTCAGCATCTTTATTCTGCGATGACGGCCGTCTTCCAACTCCACTTTGTTTGGTGTCTTTCAAAGGAATCTCACTTCGATCGCTAGCGGTTATATTAGATCCCTGAATGGCGGCAGACAAGGAAGCACCAAAATCATAGCGATTCCCGAAGGCCTGTTGATTAGCTGAGCCTTTTGGGCGCCCTGGAGCATCCGGGACGATGTCTTTGGCAGATGGTTTGTCCTTAAACCGTACTGGCGAGTCACCAATCATGGATGATGGCTGGGGAAATGATGAAAATTCGTAAGGTGATCCCATGCTGGCGAAGTCATCAAAAGAAGGCATGCTGCGTGGCCTTGGTCCGAAGCTTGAAGATGGCTTGCTCCTGGGTAGATAATTGAGTGGGCGAGAACTGTTCCCTTGGTTGCGTTGCTTGCCATTTTGCGACTTAAATTTCTTCGTGAAGTCAACCTGATAGTTAATTGAATTATTGTTGTCCCAATATTCCTGACCATTGACGTTGTAACGGACACAGAAGAATAACATCTTGTTTTCAAGGTTGGCCTGGTCTTCAAGCTTGATGCTGAAAGTGAAACGGTCACAGCCATCCTCTACCTGTTTTTGACGGACATTATTGTTGTACTCCGCCACAACTTCAGAAGTTGTCTTCCAATAGTCGAGAGTGAATCGTGCTACAACCAGCTTGTTGAACGCGAGGTTGCGGACGATCACCGATCCCATGAGAACCTTCTTGTCGGGCGATAGATATACCGATTCAGTCCTGACTGGTAATGTGTTTCGCTCGGGATTGTTGTGAGGGAAGTTGCTCAATCTAATCTCCCAATCGAATGGAGGTGACCGAGAACTCGGATCCCCATTGCCGAATGGGAACTCAGCCTCATCTTCGTAAGACGATTCGACAGGTGAAGAGCCAGCGCTGACAGCAATTGGTCGGTCCACTTGCAGAAAATGACGGACATGTTCCAGGCTGTTGTCTTGGAAGTGCACAGCTTTGGAGTAAGTCGGCGTGCCGGGCATGCTTGATGGTCTCCTCTTCATTGATGGTGCCCGAAGGGCTGGCCTAACCAATTCGCCAGACTTCTTCCGAATCAAGGGTGGTTTGACCTGGAGGTCCTCATCAGCATCGTCCGCATCACTGTCAGATGAGTTCCGTCCTGCTGAGTCGAACCTGTTGCGGGGAAAGTCGAAGAAGGCGGTGGTGTCTGTGCTTGACCTTGAGTGCGAGATCTTTCGAGCGCCAGCCGATAAGGGTAGATTAGGTGAAGGTTCTGGCTGTGAGTCTTTGTCTTTGTTGTTAAGATCTATGTGTGGTCCTGGAAGACCCAAGGCCAACCTCGCCTTCTTGGTCTCCTCGCTTGCCTCTTTGTCTGGAGAACCTGTTCGGTGTTGCTCAATTATCCTGATGGCTGCTTGTAGCTCAGCCAAGTTTGCAACGTCCCTGACTCTCGCTTGTCTTGCACTGGCTTCATCATCGCTGGATGTGGGGGGTGAGACTGGGGGAGAGATCTCTGTAGAGATGACTACACGCTCACCGGAGGACTGGCAAGCTCTTCCCGCAGCGCGAGACTCATTATCAGCCTCGTCGCTATCAGAGCTCCTGGGTTCTTGGAGAGTTGCTTCTGGCGTGGAAAGACGTATGTTGAAGCCGGGCGAAGTCGTGATGGACGGGCTTCGACGGTGTTTGCTTAGATATGCTCGAGAGGAATTCGAGTGAGGTAGATCTGGCCGAAAGCCATGACTTGGAGAGGGTTTATCTTGTTGGTGGCTCTTGGTATAGGACTGGGAGCGACTGAGGACTGGCGTTCTAGGACGAGAAGCAACCGGTGATTGCACTGACGGTGGAGTGTACGGCATCCGTACGACAGTATCGTCTGTGTGGTGTAAGGGGTGAAGCCGGAAAGGTTAATCTGTACATAAGTTTGTAGTTTTGTTCGCAGGTGGTAGTTTTGTAGGGTTGTAGGTCGTAGTACAAAGCGGAGTATCGCGGAGATCTGCTGAGGAAGGCGCATTAACACAAGTGAAGGCTTTCTCTAACATTGTACGGGCTTAGAAACAATTTCCTTGAGTGCATTGGACGATTGAAAAACATTTTGATGTAGGAAGACTTACAGTGAAAGAGCCCAATGAAGGGTTTTCAGGGAAGAGGTGGTGTGATGGTGGCTGTTCGAAAAACACGAGACAAAGGTGCCTCTTCTCGAGCAGGCTAACGGCTTGGAGAATATGCACCTTAGAATGGGAAATTCAACCGTAACCGCGGGACTCTACCAGGTGAAGGATAGAGAACAAAGAAAGCAGGGAACTTCTTCCCGGTTCTTCGTTTTCCTTGGGGAGGCAAAGTCCGGCTCAGCCCGCCTGGGATGTTTGTATGACGAGGCAAATGCTCTTCCGAAACCACGGTGAGGAGCTTGCAGTCACCCAGTGTTACTGGAAGGGAGGAGAAGGGTGATGAGGTATGGTAGATGGTGAGTATGAGAGGAAGATCATAGTTGAAGCAAAGAATAGAAAAGATATGGCTGTTCTCCGACTGGCGGATTGAAATTTGGTGGGCGAATCGAGAGTGGGATGCCCGGTAAAAGAAAGCCAATTAAGCGGCGTTGCTGTTTGCAGCTCACTAACCGACGGTACGTACTGATAACCAAGCCCAGAGCCATCGTCTGACCCACGCCAATCCTTAACAATCCTAAACATACGTCGGGGACGCCATCCTTGCAGCATGCATAAACCTGCATACACTTGGGGCTTTTGGCGCTCCACCATGCTCCTTAGACTCGCTATTTACACTTTCCGCCCCTCAACAAACATCTGCCAACATCTCAAACTTTCCGCCGTGCAGACAGCGATCTTTCAGGGTCGATAACATAAATACTATAATAACCTTCGCACTTGATGATCAAAGGGACAAAGGGGCCGCTGATCATCTTGAGGTATGGTACTCTAAAGGATCTAAGAATCATGCGTGATATTTTTCATCAGTCTTCTGCTTGGCCGCGGAGTTTGCTATCTTTTATTATCGATATTTTTGAAATGTCCGTCAACAACAAGCTGATCAACGGTTATTTCCTCCGTTTTGTGCCAATCAAGGGCCTGTGTGCCGCCACTCTCCGATTCTTGATTGATAGCGCAAGAGTCCTCATGCACTTTATGCACCCTTCAAACACTTCATTGCTTGGATACGGGATAATAAGGAACATTCCATATCAACAGCTTGACAGCCAATCGCACATCGAAACCTTTTAAACGTAATTCTTACGCATTTTATTTGGTACGCGAATATCTTACTTTACACAAGTGCGAAAGGAACTATGGTACAGCTCGAAATAAGCTCGGTGCGAAATCTGTGAGTGGCTTGACGCCTTGACGTCTACAGTCCACAGTCCTGGGGCTACCGAACTTGTTCAGAGGGCTTATTACTCCAACGTCTGGCTTCCAGAGGCTACTTGACCTCTCTTTGGACTCGCTGTTTGAAATTGATCCAGTGTTAGACGGCGCTGGGACGGTCTTCCAACAGCCACTCTGGCTGGGCCTGGGGCAAGATAGCCCCATGCCCCACAACTACCAGAGCCTCTCCTTAATTGTGGGGAAATCGACTCCGTGATGATTCTAGATTGCCATCTGTGATGGCTCTGGGGAGCACTGCTACTCTGGGGTATGGGGAAAGCTCAATTTTATAGTCATAGATATATAGTGGACTCTTCATTGATTGTGGGACCGGCCATTCACCCAAGAAAGGCCGGATTTGCGAGACAACACCAGAATGGTACCAACATTTGACGAGGGGTCACCACCTCCGCGAGGTCAAAGCTGAAATATCTTCAATGCCATTGCTGCTGCGGGGTCTCCAGTCGCGGACCACAAGGGTGCCAATTTGACTGGTGAATTTCAGTGCCCTCTATCAAGAGATTCTGCGCATGGCGATAAGGTAAGGCAGGCGCCCCGCTTGTAGGCAGCCCTTGCTCCTAGGCAAATCAAACTCAGTAGATCGAAATTCGCATGTCCGAAATCGCACATTTTGTCTTTTCTTCAATATCGGCTTGATGTTCACAAGTACCAGTAAAACAAAGATGTATGAGTAAGTATCATGACTCTACCTCACATCCAACTTCTCTTCTACATAGTCTTGATCACTCTTTTGAAAGTTTCAGCCAAGTTACGTACCACGATCTTGAAACAAGCCTTTTTCGTGTCCGCATCGAGACAGCCAAGACAGAATTTATTCTCCGGACGGGATCGCGTCTTTTCCCATCCCAACGAAATTCTGAAGGACCGAGACGATAACCCCACTTGCCCACCACCATGACTAAACACTAGGCAGCCTCTCGCCCCAACTGCCCCAACTGCCCCACTTAGCGTATCAGCCAAAGCAGTCAAGCCAGTGATAAGACTGGAGCCACCGCCTGGTTCGCATACGGTACAATGTATTCAACGGGAAGCCTAAAGCAGGCTTAAAGCGTGCTTAAGGCTGCTTAAAGCACGCCATTCTTGCTTTTCAGCCGTTAGGCTTTCATTTACGCTAACCCTAATCTGACTAGCCTCCTCATCCTTCCGACGTTGCTTGTAATAAAAGATACGTATTCACCTTCCACGGCTCTCCATACGACTCACAATCGTCTTCTACAATGCTCATATTTCACCTCATGAACCTACACAAACAATGTCTTGGTTCTCTTGCAACTATTCTGGACCTGGACCGATTGTCTTATCTTACCTCAAACTTTGCTAATCTTTGATCCATGCCACAATCACACCACCTCGCCACTTCTGAGACAGTGAGACTTTAGAGCTCTGGCTACCTCGCGGCTCGGAATGGCATCATCTCCTAAGCTTCAAAGTCAGGAATGAGGGAGGACCAAGCTTTCGATTACTGATAGCGGCTCTGCATGTAATGCATTCGCCCCATGTACACTAAGACAAAGGCTGTCTACCCACTTCACGTTATACCCATGGTCACACCCAATAGTAGTGAAGGCACGAATGCTTTGTGGGCAATCAAGCTGCCCATACGCTCTCAAAGGCTTTCCTGGAGATATACGCGCGTATCCTTCCAATGTGAGACATTGAGCGCTAGGCCTGGAAGCAATCGTCTATTTCATTTCTGATGTTCGTTACTCATGCGACAGATGTTACACGCTTCGAATCCGATTATCATGCATAGACGACACGTCGCAGAATCGTTCTTACCTATCATTAGTACATGATACCCCCAGTTGGCGTATTTGAACCATCTGATTGGCTATGGCTTTTGGAAATATCTGCATGGAGCTACTCTTTGCTCATGTCTTACCAGGCTCCTCTAGCTCATGCACATGCGATGTAAAGCAACATCGCTCATGACTATTATTCACGCCTTCACGACTGCCATTCTACCATCTCCGCCGCCAGTGTAGAGTTCTCCAACTGAGCAAGTTGGCTGGGTGGACTTCTACCTAGATCAAACCACAAACAACGTGCGGACTAAGGCCACATTTCCTAAGAGGCCTTTCGACTTACATGAAGATTGCTCATCTGCAGCAATCGATTTCATTCCGATCAAACACTTGAGAAAAAGCCCGTAATGCCTTCCCGAGAGATAGAGAAGCAGACACATTCGATCCAGTTGCACTCTCTGAAAAAGAACAAACTGGGCCATGGGTGGCGGACAGAGGGCAATTGCAAACAAAAAGCTTTGACGTATATCTGCTTACAGATCACACCGGTCTCAAACTATTAGCACTGCCGTCCGCATCACGACATGACCCGGTAGACGCCTTATTCCTGGCGAGACCAATGCAGGGCAAAACGCAGGGTAAACGTAGGGCAATATACAGAAAGTGAATGTCACGTTCGTTCCAGCCCGTTCCCCTCCCTTCCTTCAGTGAGTGAGTTACGTGAGGTGATCGTCGCCCTGGCAGATACCTTAGACAAGATGACCGCGGAACTCGAAGAAGTATCTTGTAACCCAGCAGGCTTGCTATCCGCGAGCAACACGGCATGAAACTGCTTCAGTGCCAGCACTCGATCACTGTAGCGTAGGTAGGTAAGTTCGTAGGTAGTAAATTGTTGACTATTCATAGTACACATCAGGACGCTATTGTAGCCATCCTCCACAGACAGGCGAGTTAGGACATCTCAGTGTGGATTTGATATCAGTTGTTTCGTGGGAAGCGTAAGGACCTTACTTCAAAGCACAGTCAGTTTCAATAGCCAGGTCTCTGGAGCCCGAAAAAAGCATGATATAACACAACAATCTCCGCACAGAAAATCCGATAAAGTGATGCGTACGTATGTAGCCATCC
>QKZZ01000250.1:0-19326 GCA_003521265.1 Cetradonia linearis
GAGGGAAGAGGGGCAAGGCATTCGGGGAAATGCGTGGCAGCAAATCTCATGATAGTTGGAAGGGGGAATTGACAAGGGATGGAAGTTTTCCATTGACGTTAACGCAATTCTTGTAGAGGCAGCGTAGATATCCTGCACAGTGATGGGCTTCCGACCCAATAACGTTTCATATTTCCAAATCTCTTGAGTGAACGGGATGGTATTTGGAAATGTTATGACTTTTCAATGCGTACTTAAGGTAGTAGGAGAGTGTTCAACGTTAATAATTGATCGAAAGGTAGAGTAGCAGTCGTACATGGTGATGATTCACAACCCGAATTCTCCAAGATCCCCAAGTCGTTTGCGTGAAAGAACTGCTATATCGAAAGATGGTAGAGGTAGTTTAAATGTCCCAATAAGGGCTTTTGCACCGAACTGCTTCAAGTTTCCAATGTATTTGAGCGAGGCATGGGATTTCGGAAAGAGTACAGACAGCTGTAAAGATAGAACGTGGGTTAATGCCCCGAAACTTTTCGAAGATTTCTAAGCCGTTTGAGCGATGGGTATGATATCATAAGGGGGTGGCAGCCAGCTAAAGGGTCATGACAAGTGCGTCTGCACCAGACCGTCCACGATTTTGTACCGCTTTGAGCCAGAGATATGATATTTTGAGGGGAGTGTAGGTAGGCTGGAGTGGTAGAGTAACGGTGGAAGCCCCGAAGTTTTCAATGTCTCATAGTCCTTTGAGCGAAGAATAGTATATGTGGAGGGTGTACAGACAGCTAGAATATTTTAGCAAGGGCTTCTACCATAAAATCTCCGAGAGTTTGAAGCCCATTGGGCGAAGGAAACGCTTCTCTGAGGAAATGAACCCGATTGAAACGGCAGATATGCAGCACTGTGAGTGGCAAAAGTGTCCTCGTTAGGGTCACTATAGACTCTATTTCGGATTTGTTTGTCAGATGAAGACCGCAGACCGCCAATTTCAGAGTGCGAGCACCCACATCCTGAGGTGATCCCCATATCTCGAAGCCACCGTCAACGTCCATCCGGCGCTTTCAGTACCAGAAAAGGCTGAAACTGGGCTGTTGGGGTCCTTGAAGGATCGCCGGCATCGGACCATCCGGATCGTTGATTCGTGCCCGAACAGCGGTTGCGAATTGCTTTTGGCCGTACGATGGCCAAGAAATACGCATCCAGGGACCAATTACAATCGCAGGGTTAAATCTCAGGGTATATGTCCGGACTTCTATGGAATGAGAGATTTGTACGTCCCTCAGTATGTTGCGCATACCATGAGCTAACCGTGTATTGCGCGAGATCTTATCGCCTGCGAGGTAAAGACTTAAAGTTTGAAGATGGGGCAACTGCTCTAGGCTTGTCTTCAATCGTCGTATCGTCCGTGTTGGATTATGCGAATCTGCAGTTTTATTGTCAACGGTAATGGCAATTTTTCGGATGTTAGACCTCTGGATCACGCTCAAATTGTCGACGAAGACCAGGAAGGCGGAAGATAGGTTGAAATAGAAGGTCTTTTGGGCGAAGAGGAGGTAGGCTCCGATCTCATACAGCTTTCGGCAAGACCGCAGAAAGGCGAAGTGTGGCTGGGAAAAACATGGGGGACTTTGCGTGGTTGTGTGAAAGCTTCTGGGCCTGATATTCGCTGTAGTGACGGAAAATAATCTATCGGCATTTTTATCATACGTAATGGCGATGTATTCCTCTGTGCCGAGAACGGATTCACAGATGGATAGCTGCAATTCGATTGGAAGGTCCAGTAGCTTGGAACTTTGGGAATGGGAAATGTAGCCCGAATTGTTTTGAGCTCTTGCCAGGGTTGAAGTCCCACATTGCTGTCTCAATTTCCGAAGGACTAGCCACAACGACGGAGAATATGCATAATCCGTTGCTAGCATGATGAATCCTCGAGTCGCGGGGTCAAGTAACGGCATGATAGCCGGGATGTAAACGAGGCATAATAATCGCTCAACAATTGGAGCCGTGAGGTAAGGTAGCCAGGGGGCGAAGTCGCTCTGTGCATATGTCAGTCCATGGACAAGCCACAGCAAGAAAGAGCACCAGGCGTTGCATAATTCGAGGTCCATTTTAATAGACATAGAGTGGTATTCTTGGCGGACGCTTTCACCAGGCTGAGTGGGAAGGATGAGCAAGTAATAGCAAAGGCGAGATACTTAACAGCTCCAGCGATAGACTATGCTAAGTTTTGCGAGGATTTGGTGCTTTACGAAATCAAAGACGAAACATGATAAGTAGATATGTCGTGAATAGGTATGATTAGGCCGCACTAGCGGGAGCAAGCGAAGAATTGTAGAGTGTTGCAACAAGCTCGTACTCTCGTCAAGCAAATTTCTTCTGTCCAGGTCCGGACTTTAATTTTTTGGTCACACAGGCTTGCAACCAAGCTACGACGAGGATTGCCAATTGCGCTAATTGAACCAAACATCTAACAACATAATCCTGCCAACCGAGCACCGGCCTCCTGCCTCTGGAGAAAGTGGAATCAACAAACGCAAAGGGCAACTCTGCGCCCAGGTGTTCCATGGCCACTTTCAAGCCGCTTGAAAATCCGTCCTCGTGGAAGCCATACTTAGTCCAGGCGCCCGCATAGCTGATGCCTCTCGTGTTTTGAATGCGTGGCAATAGGTTTTGAGAGCGTATAGACGCGGCATTGTATAGTGGATGGTGATAGCTCCAGGTCCCTTGGGTCAGGGAATCGGCAGGCGGGTGCAAAGGATTCAGGGTGACCAGAACAGGGCCGAAAGTTTCGCTAGGTATGTGCTGGAGAAGGTTCATCCAGTAGGTTAAGCATACTGAGGGAGCTGTTGTTGGCGTAGGAGAAGCGGTAATGTAATTCCAAGAAGACCAGGCGATAGGATGTTTGGGCATAAGCTAATTATCATTAGCAAATACAGCATGTTCCTCGATTCTAATTTCTCAGAAAGCCAGGACCATATACAGGTGGAATGATTACAACCGACCGGGAGAAGGAAAGAGAAGGGGAAGGGCATCAGTTCCAAATAGAAAATACTTACAGAAAGATCTGAGTGGAGCACTGCAGTGTTCCTGCTCGTTTTGAAACCTGACATGATCTCTGTCTCCAGTGGCGTAGCCATATTACGTATGATGTCCATGGCTTGGTCTCCATGCGTCGACAGTATAACGTGGTCGAATACCTCTTCTTTACCATCTTCTCGCTGGAGAAGGATTCGCTTGTCGTTCCGAATGTCTAAAGATCTAATTTTGGTCCCTAAGTGGACTCTATTCTGGGGGAAATCCGCCATTACAGCATCAATGTACTGCTTCGAACCACCTATGATGGTCATCCATGTTGGGCGAGCAGCTACTGTGCTAAGAAGATGGTGGTTCCACATGAATCGGATCAGGGTAATTGCAGGAAATTCAAGACAAGCTCTGTCAGGACTTGTGCTCCAGACTGACGCAGTCATTGGTATCAGGTAATCATTCCGGAATGCTTCAGAGTAATTTTCTTGATCGAGATACTCTCCAATACTTTGTTGTCTCTTAGCTTTCCTGGGAGGTGTGGTATCTCCATTGACAGTCGCTCTATTGGCTCCGCTTGGGTCAGCTTCACTCTCGTTTTCCTCTGATAACAGATCTAATGCGAATTGGTTGAAGCGGATGATATCGAAGATCATATGCCACATTCGCGGCTGCAAGATGTTGGATTTCTGAGCAAAAATGGAGGAGATCGAATTTCCTGCCCATTCAAAAAGTCCCTGATCGCGAGAAACACCGAATGTCATGTCCGTTGGAACGGGAGATATCCCTAGTTCTTTCAAAAAAGCTATGAAATTCGCTGCTATCGTAAGCCAGCGGCCGACCTAAGATCATTTACAAATTACTGACGATAAGTGGCGCTATTCATAACGATGAACCCTGTATCGACGTTGACCGTTTTATCTCCATTTCTGAAAGACACTGTGTTGGTGTGACCTCCAAGATGGCCCTCAGCTTCGTACAGATGTATTTCATGGTTTGTCCTTTTGAGGGTCCATAGCGCTGCGATTCCAGAGCACCCACTGCCAACAATGGCAACTTTCTTTCTCTTCTGCATCTAAGAGACGGAATTGCCCACAAGAATTACTGAGCTGATGGTTTGCCGTTCTTTGAAAGTCACAAAACAAACTTCTAATTTTACGCGAAAGCGAACCCCTACAGATACATATAATGACTTATGGGACAGAATAGGATCATGCAGGCACAGCAAAAACCAAGGAAAGGAAACAGACCATCTAGAAACAGCATTCAAAGACTAGACATATAACGTTATCGTATTCGTTCCTAATGATGATGCGTTCACTCAACTAGGGTTCGGTCCTACTTCGGCAAAAAAAAAACTGCCAAGAATACTCAGGCATGTGGACAACAACTAAGACAGGCAGTACCTGCATCAGTACAAAGTTGTCCATTGATTATTTCACTATTCATCATCCCACGAACCAAGCACAATCCCTCACCCGGCCTTGAAGTTGCAAAACCTCCCCTCAAAATCTCGAAGCCTCTCGCTCAACAGATAGGCAGCCGTCATTATCCCATTCCTCCAGCATGGCACACCCACTGGACACAGACGCCGGCTCCGAGCTATTCAGCAGCTATGAATCAGAACTCAAGCTTGTCCAAGCAGAGCTCAATCAAAAGCTCGACCAAATCACAGAGCTATCCGGCGAGGAAAGAAAGTCGGCAATACGGTTAGCAGAGCGCGCAGTGGAGGAGGCAAATGAACTGGTATGTGATCCTCAACTTCCTATATTTCTTTGCACGTCCAAAAACCTCAACAAGAGCTCCTTACCAATTCTACACCGCTCATCAGGTCGACCAAATGCGCATCGAAAAACAAAACATCCCCTCCGCAACCCGCTCCCGCATAAACCCCCGCTTCCGCAACCACGAAACCGACCTCGACGCCTCTAAACGCCGCCTCAAATCCCTCGCTGACGACCGCAAAGCCCTGTTCGGAAATCGTTACTCCGACAACCCCACCACTGACGACCAACTCGAACAACGCCAACAACTCCTTTCTGGAACAGAGAGGTTGGATAGAAGTAGTCAGCGGTTGAGAGAGAGTCAGCGGATTGCGCATGAGACGGAAGATGTTGGGCGGGGCACGCTGGCGGATTTGCAGGTGCAGCGGGAGACGATTCAGCATACGAGGCAGACGTTGTTGGAGAGTGAGGGGTATGTGGATCGGAGTGTAAAGACGTTGAGGGGGATGGCGCGTAGGTATATCATTCTTAATACCAATGAATTTTTCTGGAGAAGTGGGATGGGCTAATGATATGTGAACAGGATGGCTACAAATCGGATTATAACGGTTGCAATTATAACGGTATTGGTTATTTTGATCATTGCCGTTGTGTACAGCAAGTTTAAGTAGGCGTTTGGGGGAAACGGCATATGCGAACGAAATGTTGTCTCTGCAAAGTTTGCCTCTTTTTGTTCTGTCATAAATTGTGCTGCCGGAGCAAAATGGCATTTACTTATCAACTGACCCTACAGCTCCTTTTCCCCTCAATACCCCTGAACCTGCTTTGGCATATACGGTTCCTCTAGATACTTTGCCTCCTCATCCGTCAACTCAAACTTCACAGCCTCCACCGCCTGATCGATCCTCTCCCTACTCCCCAACCCCACAATCGGATTCACCCCGTTCTGCTTGATGCTCCATGCAATAGCTATCAGCGCCATTCCCACGCCTCTCTTCTTCGCCACCTCTTCCAAACGATCCACAATCGCTTTATCCGTCTCCGTTTCTCGACTTCGAATCAACGATTTGAGGAAATTATCCGACTCTTCGCGCTTAGTGGAGCGATCGCTCCAGGGACGGGTGAGGACACCGCGCGCGACGGGGGACCAAGGGATACAGCCTACGCCAGACGCGCGGCAGTAGGGAATCATCTCACGCTCCTCTTCTCGGTAGAGGAGATTGTGGTAGTTTTGCATTGAGATGAACTTGTGCCTGCCGACCCATCATCATTAGTAATCCTTACTAACCACACTGCAGCAGAGAGCAGGCGAACTTACCATCCATTTTTCTCAGCAATATTCTGCAACCACTGAAATTCCCAGGCCGCCATTGAGCTCGCCCCAATATACCTCACCTTCCCAGACTCCACCACATCATTCAGCGCCTTCATGATCTCCTTCTTCGGTGTCTCCCGATCTAATCTATGGATCTGCAGCACATCGATATACGTCCCAAGTCTCTTCACACTCGCGTCCACCGCATCGAGAACATGCTTCCTGCTAAGCCCGACTTGATTCACCAATTCCCCATCATTCGATGACATGGCGGAGCTGGGTGGTTGGGAGCCGGAGAGGGAGACGCCAAAATAACATTTGGATAGAAGGACGACTTTTTGGCGGGGGATGTTATACTGCTTTAGAGCCTTTCCTATGATTTCTTCGGAGCGGCCGTTAGAATAGACGTCGGCCTGGGAGCAAGCGGGCAGGCGTTAGTGACCATTACCGGGAGGCGAGAGGAAGGGGAGGGGGTTGGTACGGTATCCCATGTGTTCAAACCAACTTTGTAGGCGTGTTCGAGGAGAGGGAGGGATTTCTCTTCATCAAGAACCCATTCCTGCCACTCGGGGGAGCCGTATGACATTGCTCCTAGTATCACCTTAGACATCTTGAGGCCTGAATCGCCGAGGCTTGGGAAAGTGTTAGCGAGGGGATTTCATTTTTGGGTGCTCGGGCGGGAATTGCGCACCGGGTGTATTCCATTGTGGATGAGAATCTCCTGAATGAAATTCGAGGGTGGGAATAGAAGCGATTGTTTGTGGGTCTTTGAAAAAGGAAAAGCTGTCTGCAATTCGAATTGAAGCTCTGAGATTGTTCATGCACATACACATACACTTGCAGTGATGAGAATTTTATTTCGAAGATGATGGCAGCTCTAGCACTAGTGATCTGGAACTGTATGAGCTGGGTGGAATCAGCAGGAATATAAGCTTACCTAGCCATACTTGCGTGCAGGAAGGCGACTGGCGAATCTCTACTCCCCTAAGTCCGATGCCAATCCTCCTAAGACAGATGAGCTCATCCCCATCCACTTCCCACCCCCTCCTTAAACAAATATTATATAGATAAGAATAGTTCTTAAAGCTCATTACCATATACTACATTAAAATTAATTATACCGGAAGAATAATTGTTTTTAAATATTCTAAGATAAAGGAATTTCTATTACTTCTTAATGCCTTAATGATATAAGCCAACCTTACAGTAGAGAACTAATGAAGCCTTCAATAAGGAGTATAGAAAAGCAGGGAAAAGTAGTATTTATAATAAAGGTGCAGACATCCCAAGTGCAATGTGGCTGAATCGTTGGGCTTGGAGTGGTAGGGAGTTATTTTTTATTTTTTGCGGGGCTGGATAGTTTTGATCTTGTACATACTGTAGCAACAGAATGCAATAATCGTCTTGAGAAAAAATGTACTAGAGCTTTAGTAACATGGTTACGCTGGGTTGGCAATCATTCAAGCAGCAGAAGTCCCCATCAGCCGAGGGAATAACAAATAAGAGCTTCGCGGATTTTGGGTGGGATCAATCGTTGAACGTTTGGTATTGTAACAAACTGATGCCTGCCTGTTGACACGCTGCAGGCTCGTTCGTTCCATATGCGACTCCATCAAATCTGTTTGTCAAACGATTTTGCTTTGTTCCTTAAGATAGAATTGGTATAGGTTTCCTTTCGTGGTTCTGATAGATTCAAGCAAGCCTTTTCACGTCGCAGCAGTGGCCAAGGAACCAAAATGAGGTCAGAGATCCTTCGATTGTGGGTGTACCTCGCCCATAAATCTTATTGGTGCAATATCCTGCTCAAGCGATTAATGAATGGTGTTCTACAGCCACAAAACCTATATAGTGCTAATGCTGACCTCCACTCTCTTTTCCTAGTTCCTCAAGCGTACCCCTGCCATTCTTCCCACCAAAACATGTGATCAATCCAATCCCGAACGATCTCTGACCGCGGCCTTATAGCTCCATCCTTCTTTGACACATGTGTAGCCTTGACGTCAGACTTATTGTTGGTGTCCTGAAATATAGCTTCATCGCCTTCTAAGGAAGCTCGAAGTAAGGATATCTTCCTTCCCTCCTGCCATTCTGCGACCTTTTGTGCCGTACCAGAGCCCCACAGGCCCTGAACGGAGTAGTCTGGCTGATTATCTCTCCTGTTCATGGAATGGATATAGAAGTGTACCAAAAAAATTAGGCAGAGTGAGAGAAAGATGGCAAGGAGTGTATCTGGTAATGAGCTTTCGAGGTGACGAGAAATCTCCGATTGATCTGGTGAAGCCTCCGGGCTGTCTGCCTCAGCGCTTGTCTCCGGGTTGATTCTGGCAACCTTGCTCTGCATCTCCGCTAATTTATCTTCATCGGTCAAAGGAGATGACGGAGGATTACGCTTGAAGCCGCGAAGATGTCCCACGTCAACCAGGGGAATCTCTTGGCAATTTGCCTTGTCGCCCGTCACTAACTTGGCACTCGATTCCTTTTCTTGCGACTCAACCGGACCATTCTCTTCAGCCACAGGAGAAAGGGGAGCATGACATGTAAAGCAATGAGAGTTGTTTGAGCCGCCAAACGAAGACTCTTGTCGTTCTACGTTGTCGCCTATCTCTAACATGGCGCTCGACTGCTTGTTTTCTAACGCGACTAGCTCGTTCTCCCGACTCAAGGAATGAAGGGGAAGGTGCTGTTCGTCATAGTTGGGAGTCAGATATAACTTATAACCGGGAAACATGGGCGGAAGACGGGCATGGGGTCTGTCAAAGAAGGCATGCAAGCGGCTACTAGCTCCTGAGTCCCCAAGAACCATAAACCCTGTACTATAATGAGCACATCAACCAAGCCGGGGCTCTTAGACAGCCTTACTTTTGTCAGTTCTGCAGGTCAAGTCTCCTCCCATGATTTTAAGGTCTGTTACCCGCGGTAGAGGTATATCTCTCGTATTACCACCGTTTAGCGTTGAAAGATTGTTGGGCTCTTGCCAATGCATTTCGACATATACGGGCCCTCGTACCATCCCATTGCGTTTGAAAAGCGTCAACAACCCTGTTTCGTTTTCTCGCCACTCTCCAGCCTGCTCTGTCGCCAGGCGCCCATCGATCACGAAGAATTTCGGTGCCCAACCATGAGGATCAATAGAGACAAGACTATCTGCTTCAGCAATTTCAAGACAGAACCTCATGTCACATTCGATTGTACCTCCGATGACTTCCTCAACGATGATATTGAAGTTCCAAGCCAGGTCGCACGGCCGCAGGCTATCTAAGCAGTTAAAGAAAACCGGGGAAGGAATGCAGACCTTGATGCGGAGGTCGTCTGTGAATCCTTTGGGGTAAAGCCTCGGCATAACAACACGCTCGAAGGATATCGCGTGAGAGATCGGACGGGCTACTTCTTTCCAGGTGCTGAAGTCACCTCTCGGCAAAGGTTTTATAGCCAGCGGTGGGGCCGGGTGGGTGATGGCTATAATCTCTGACAGTGTCTTCCCTTCACGTGGACGAAAGGTGGGTAGCGACGCTATGATGAAAGGTTGATCGTGCAATTTGTACGTTAGCGATAGATACAGGTCGAGAGGAATATCAAGATCACAAATGTCCCGGACAATGATTATCTCTCCGTCTTTATTATCCGTGATGTCTGTTGAGGATATATGTTCCTGGAAGAAGAGGGAGTGTTGCTCAGACCTTAAAGGCATCTGGTGCTTGCCCCGAATACCATTGCTGACAATGATGGAGAGGCTGACTCGTTCTGCAATTATGTATACTTTGGGTACGATGACGGTCATTCGAACATGGTGATTGATCTGAATCCTTCCGTCATTATTATTTAAGAAGTTCGAGCAGAGGCTAACCGAGCTCTCCCATGAGTCAATCTGGTGAATCGTATCTTTCACATGGTCTAGAGCCTGGTTAGACCCTAGTAGCTTCGTGGCTGATGCAGACTCAGCTTCGATTCTAGACGCAGGAGATTCAAAGTGAGTCAACTCAGATCGGTATCCGTTATTGGGTTCAATCAGTTTGATCAGACTGTGTCGTTCAGCATCACTATCTTTACCCTGTCTTGAACCACAGAGACTATCTATCAAAACCAAGGCGTTAAGTTCGGAAAGCTCTGTTTGTTCTGGCTGTTCCGTCGATTTGGCAGCGCTAGCTGTAGGCGATCTTTGAACCGTTGTATGCTGCTGCGAATCTCCATTACACGCAGGTTTCGAAGCTGACTTGGATGGAGTCAATGCATAGCCAGTATTTGTCGAGCTGGTGTCAGCGTCGAAAGGCGGTAGGTCTAGCGTCGATAGGAGATCAATTTTGACGGAGCCAGTTGAGCTTAGAGAGTCATCGTCGGACAGCTGGTCTTCGTTCTCTTGAGGGGCTTTGATCGGCGAGCTGTACACTTGGAAGGGAGAGTTGTATGGACCGGCCTTTGTATTGAGTATCGTAAGAACGGGAGTGATTGTGCGTCGGGTGGGGAACAAGCGTCGTCCACTCGGCGAATCCCAACAGGGGTAAGCACCACGATGTTTCTCACTCTTGAGCGGAGTTCGTGGAGACCCGATATGCCAGCTTGCGGCTGATCCATCTACTGGAATGTCAGCTTCGCTATCTGGCTCTTAGCATACGATGAGCTTCGTTTGTTCGTCCTAGGAATATCAAGCGTACCTGAGGCCCTGTTCCTGGAATTCAACGACATTGTGAGATCTGACGTCCAAGTTGCTGTGGGATCCGAAAGCTGTAATAGCACTCTAGTACTGCGCATTAAAGTACGCTCTCCTCCAACTGCGAAAGTAATGCATGTGGAAAGATGCAGTGATTTACCTCCTTTAGGATACAAATACTCGAGTCAAGACGGTCTTGGAGGTCACACATAGTTGCCTTGGCCAAGGTAAGGGATTCTTGAGAGGAAGGAGCGCTTTGGTTTGGCGATTGAAGTGGGAAGAGCCATTTTCTATTGCTCTCCAAATTCGGCCTGTTGTGTAAATACTAGCCGGTCGTATTAATTTATGCTAAGATAAGAACAGTGCTGGTCATGAATCGCTTCTCATGAAGACATGATCACCATTGGCTGCATCCAAGCGCCAGGTAAGACCTTCTGCGTCACAGAAGAAAGGGAGCACGCCAGCATTTCTCGAGAAGTTCGACGCTAAGAGAGCTGTATCGCAGAACAGCTAACCCGGGGGGCTGTCAGTAGAGCTGCCAATAAGGGCAGAGAAGCCGGTCAGTATGCTGCACAGCAGCATGGATCTTCTAAGCCTGCGAACCCCTATCAACCAGACCGTAGCAACCGGAACGGTTACAACAATTACAGCGGCTATTCCTCGTCTCCGGATACTCAGCCTAATTATCTCGTAGGTATCTCAGCCACTTTCGTGGCCGCGATACGGCTGAGGCATGTAATTCTGCCCTAATTGCGTGGACTGATTAGTAGAACCAAATTGTGGATTGCCTTCTGTACTTGATGCGCCACTATTCGAATAATTTTGTAGATGATCTCTTCGGGGCTGATTTAAGGGCAAGGTTGACTGGAGAGGCGGAAGAACGCTGTTCACACCCTGGGAAGGAGCTGGAAGGGTTCGAGCAAGTTGCTGTCCTGATCTATCATAAATTGTCAAGGATTGAGACTGTGTATTCTGATACTCCGGCCGAGAGGCTATCTGGTAATTTCGGTCTGGTGAAGTTTGATCTTCAGTATCGAGAGGTCGAGAGTATGCCCTATGCTGGTCTATTTGTGATGGTACGCCGGCTAAGGGCGGACGGTAGGGAGGAAGAGCATGAGCGATTTCCGGCATCGTTGATCGTGCAGCGTACTGTGTCTGCGTTTGCGTCTGTGGAATTTGATACGTTTGAGCTCTCTGCGGTTGCTGATACAGTGGATTAGACGTTGAAAATCCGTAGTTGGGGTATTCGTTGCGCGGTGATACGAATGGTGAGGACGTCGAAGAGGAATTGTTGCGCTGGTGTATAAAGGCATAATCCGTAGCTGGTGTAGCGGTGTTCTGCAGGGTGCTTTGAGGATAATAAGCCCCACGGGTGACAGCGAGTTGGTCCCGCAAAGGGTATTGACCGTAAGAGTCGCGAGACTGCATGTAAGATCGTTGAGAGAGACGCTGGTCTTGGTCGTAGCCGCTCCTACTCATCATATCGGTTAATACTCTTTGACGCTTGTAGGGCTGGTCGTCATATCGAGACCCTGCGTAGCCCCCAACTTGCTCATGCTGCGATTGTAGCCCCAAATTCTGGTACTCGGCTGAAGATTGGTGAGGCTGTGTATGCGGAGAATCAGCGAGTTGGAAGTCGGAATGGGCCGATCTTTTTCTGCTGAAGGACTTAGTATACAATGTAGAAGTGACTCTGCAGTGCTCACCCTAGAACCCGAGGCTCCTTTCGGATTCGAAGCTTTACACCCTGATCTCCAAAAGAGCGAGAGAGAAATGTTGACTCGGACAATCCGGGAAAGGTCTTGTGAGAATATACTAGCCACGATCAGAAGGCACCTCTAGACTAGAAATATGAGCACCATTCACCTGTGAAAGGGTCCGATGTGATCGAGGTGATGTATTCAACCCGTGACCTGAGAGACTCGTCAGTCCAGCCCTTCTTGCAGTGACGACCCCCAGATGACTTACTTCATCATTTCAAAGAGGCTGAAGCAAAGACGAAATGAACCCTCTATCTTAACAGAGAGATCAGGGAACACGAAAAAGCCGCCATCTAAATACTGTTAGGACTTGTAACGCGTGAGAAGCGCATGTGCGCCACATACCGGTATTGTCAACGTCCTTCAGCCTGTGCAGGGAAGACACCAAGGTGCCTGCGAGAGCAGACTGCGTAGCGGTGTTCACATCGTCCCCTTGCAAAGCAGCTGCGAGCTGTCCAGGGCGATCGAGATTGGCATCACAGAGGTTACAACACATGAAAAAGTAAGGGCTTTGGAGGTAATTTCTGTTAATGTCAGCGTCAATTTTCAACTACTTGCTGTTTTCCTCGGATCTTACTGCGCTGGATCCTCAGGGTCTCTGATCCGTAGCTGTACGATTGGAGGTGGGTCAACAGGTTTGCGGTCTTCAAGTAGATTGGAGGTCAGTGTCTGAACTGTGCTGCGAGCTTCTCGAATGTCGTACCTTTCTCTTTCGCAGGAGACCCTGGGAACGCTTTGCCTCTCTTTGGGCCTTGACGGACTATCAGGGTATATGCATCGCTACGATGACGCATTGTTAGTGAGAGGGTGCCGAGACTTGAGACCAATCAGTCGGTTGTAGAACCACAGCCGTACCTCGTAAGCCTCAGAAGTTGCGAAGATCGTTCTTCCGGAACGTTTGAGGTGTTCATCAATCAATTTTTGATGCTGATCAAGTTTGAATTGGATTCTTGACACTTCTGATATTGGTAGGTTCCGGTAGACAGCTTGGATTCCAAAGAACAAGGACCGGAACAGCAAGAGGAAGTAGATGAAGTGCTCGCGTACTATGGTTTACAAATCTATCCAAAGTAGCTGGAAGTGTTCTTAATGAACTCAGCCCAGTGGTCCACTATAATATAGACTTGGTACGCCGCAAAACGCCTCAGTGGATGGATGATGGAAGCTCAGCCCAAGAGGCTTTCGGAAGGCCCTTAAGAGGCTTGAGTTTGTGGACTTTAGAAAGTGGCTCTCCCAGGAGTCATGCGGAATATGCTAAAGGAAGATCAAAGATCCTGAACTCTGATCGAAATCTCGTTCGAGCAAGCCAGCGGCAAAAATGGGTGTACAATTGTCGAATAATATCGCGAAGGGTATGATGAAAAAGACACTTGAGACACTGCTTGGTGTTCTGAACTTGACTTGGCGGAGTCTCTCGAATGAAAATGGTAGAGATGAAACTGAGGTTGACCTTGGTGAACTTTGGTACACTTAACGCGTTCAGTTTAGTGGCGTGGCTCATAAGGTTTCTCCCCACTCCGCCTTCTTCGATTAATGTCGAGACTTCCCAGTACCCAACATAGAAGGTCCTCTTCCTCCACCGGGGTAGATGATAAAACGAGTCGACGACCCTCTCTGGTCTTGGTGTCCTGATGGTGGGGGCCAAGGTGGGCAGCCCTCACCCTGCCCCACAGGGCCGACTTTGGTATCCTTTCTGGTGACGTCAAATCCACGCAACAGCAACAAGAGCCAGAGTATGAAGGCCTGAGGATCCGCAACTCGTCGGGCTTTAAGAGATTCAGAGTCAGAAAGCTGTCGAGCTTGGACCCCAGCCAAACTCCGCTTGGTAGCCAAAGCTTAGCTTTTTACAATCGAAAGGGTTGTTCAAGAAACTCTGGCGTCACGGCTGTGTCGTCAAACGCAAGGGCACGCACTCTATCTGCAATCCAGTCAGCTCCATGATGTTCCTAAAAGCGATATGGCAGGGCCATGGGTGAAGAAGTACCTAGATAGAGCGTAGGGTTCGATGTGGGCTCGACGCAGCTTGAAATTCAGATAGGCGTGTCGAAGGGGCGGAAAGAAGAGGTCAAATTGTGAAGAGAGGCAAGCATAAGATACATCCAATTGAGACAAGCCTAGTTACTCGGGGTCCCTCAGATCATGCTACCGCGCCCAATCTCACAATTACGCTTCATTACTAGGCTTTACCATCCGCGATCCGTGGGGAGGGCTGGATCATGTTTGGCATTATAATCAACGGGAATTAGAAAGTGCAAGCCCGAAGATATCAAACATCGGGAAGCCTCTTTTTTGGGGGTATGAAACAGCCTCGTTGAGTGGTCGCTGGCGTCCGCTAAGCAAACCTGGTAGGAGTCGGACACTATGGGATTGCGCATGGCGTTCCCTTTTCATTGGGTGGCGAGTTAATGTGGGCACCCATTTTAGGTTAAGATGGTCGCACCACTTTATCTTTCCTCTCAATCATCAGATGTTTCTACACAGGTGACGGAGACGGCGTCTTTCTTTTCGAATTAAAGGCTGAAGTGGACGCCTACACGCGCTGGTGGTGACTTTACGATATAGCCTGCAGCAGCTAAACAACTAGCTTGGCCCGACACGTCGCGTGCGTTGACACCCCCGAGCTAGGATTCGGTTGGAGCAGGATTAAACTGGGACTGCTCTCACGCAAAGCAACCAAAGCCGGGAAGGCTTGATGGTGATGTCCCAATCCGGCATCAAGTTCTCGTCTCTACTTGTCTGACATCGCTTGCACCTCCCTTGCTTCCGCTTCTGCATCCCCTCGAACCTCAAAGGTTCAGGCTAAGCTTGCCCACCAACTAAGTCGTGCATGGTGGCGTCGTGCAGTCTTAACGGCTCTCAATCATCAACATCATCATCTATCTTCGTGAACGTCCGAGGGTACAATTTTGGCAGCAGCATGTCTCAAAGTATCTAGCCTCACAATCAGCAGCGGATTTGGCGATATACAACGACGCTATCAATTGTGCTGCTTGGAGCTCAGGCATTATCAGCAAAATATAGGTCACAATTCTGGGTATACATCCCTCGAGTGGACTTCGCAGATACGCGGAAGTCCCGGACGCTGGACTCAGGAGGAGGCCTTTTCGCGAGCGTTACAAATTTGCAAGCACCCCGCAACAGACCCCTAACCAGGGCCAGTCGGCCAGGGGCCACGGTCGATCTACGCCACGCAGAGCGTGCCCTGAATGGCTGCTTAGACAAAATTTTAGCGAATCTTCTGACCAGGTCATCACACAGCGCCAACCAGATGTGATCGTACCCGCATGCACTCGCAAGTTGTAGCTTCGGCGCATGGAGAGTTAGCCTCCGTCTATGGGCCACGGGCATGTTACCAACACAGTTAGCCATACACATTTCTTGAACCAACCTTCTCGATCACCATCTAGCTCTGCTAAGCGTGGGTTTGGAAATACATAACTACGCAGTTATTTAACGACACGGTGTGGAAGATCATAATAATACGGGGCTTGGAGGATTCATGGCCGAATCAACAGTCATGCTCTCTCCCCAGTCTGGCTGCCATCCGAATCAGGACGAAAGGGAGACGACCAATGCCCAAACAAGAGGATGGAACAAGGCTATCGGCGATCTTTAACTCAGTTGATATTCCCAATGGATCCTGGCTTATGCAGCTTTGACAGTTTCGTTTGCAGGGTTGGTAACCGCTGATCATTTGCGACGGCGCGACAGGTGCCAACCCGCCACGAGATGCTGCAGGCGTACACTATCACATCTTCGCTTGATCAAGCAATCCCATCCCGGGAACAAGCAAGCATACAGCTACTCAGAGTTCTCACGAATTACGCAACACTTTTGAGGTTCGCTTTGTAGCCGAGCCAGTTGTAAGGACAGACAAGGTACGAGTACATCGTAACCACGGTACCGATCCCTGTTCTCGGCCGCTAGAGAGCGCATCGACCCGCTGGCCCCAGCTGAATCCCGGTAAGTGATCATTCCCTTCGACTCTCGAGAAAGCGGCATGCAGCCAAATTGCAGAAAACCGTAGGGCAAGCAAAGTCTTCGAATGTTGGGGCATCATCTCCTTCTTAAAGCTGTTACACACTGTGCTCTGCATTCCTTCGCAGCCGCGGATAGCAGCCCCGAAAACAGCGCTACTGCTGGCAAGTGTCCGAGGAGTGTCCGAGGAGTGTCCGAGGAGCATTCGGCTGGGATTGGTAACGAGGGTCCGTGCCCCAATTTGACTTCGCTGACAAGCCCAGCCCCACGACTTCCCTAAAGAGACAATAGTGGCCACACAGATTTGAATCCCGCCTTCTAGAGAGATTCGAACCGAGGATCGCCTTCCATCAAAGTCGCCTTGACCTTCTCTGGGACAACTTGTGCTTAGATAGACTTCGTTCCGTATCTTGGTCGAGGCTCCTCTCCCCGGATAAGCCGCGGAATCCCGCTGCAGACTCATACTTTTACCCGAGCATAACCACGGTACTGTGACTCTTTAGCGCGCCTCTCCATGAGTCCATACCCTGTTCGTCTAGATTGGCACATGGCCTTTACTGTTTGGTATAATCTTCAAATCTGTCAAGTTTCAACATCTGCTTGGGACTGTGCCAAGCTATATTAAATAAGGTACATCTCCGCGGGATTGTTCGGGCGCAGCCCTACGTACCTGAGGCCAATCTCGCTAATCTGACATAGCTCAATTCCACATCTCTACACGACCGGTTTCGAGATCAGCTTTTCGGGGAATTGAAACGCCCAAAATAGTCAAACCCTCATCAGGACTGTCCAGTGTCAAGACGTCCAAGTCACAAGTCCTCCCAGCCTGTTCCTCGGAGATACAAGCAGCGCTCACTCCTCTTTACGCCACCAGTATATTACATCTCCTACCTAAAGTTACAGAACACCCTTTTGTTGAACGTTGATCAATCTTGACAAAAAATGGGAATCATCGCTCAAGAGCAGCACAATTATTAGATACATGTATGCTCACCGAGTACGGCCGAGACTCATCAACAGGCGGTGTTTGCCACTTTCACCATAGGCCTTGTACGTTGCAAGCGACGTGTATGCTCATTTTACATCATATCTAAATTGCACCTAGGTCCGCATTTTCATCCTTCAAGCGAAAATCGAGCATTGCCTCTGTCATGGCGAATGTGGAGATCATCTACTTGTCATGTCTCACAATAGCCCGTATCTAGAATCATGTTGGTGTGGGGTCCATGCAGTTGGGTATGAGACGAAGTATCACCTCTGTGGCTCAATCAACACGCAGCGTGGTGACCCCAAACGCCCAAATCCGCAATATTTACATGGTTTAGGAAGTTGTACGACTTGCAATCGAGGAACGCCGGCAAGGCTGGGTACACATGGCCCCCGTAATCTACGAATCTCTACAAGTGGGAGCATTTCATTGCTATCCATGTTCATGCTCCCATTGAATCATTCAAAATGTGCTTTTAATGACTCCAAAATCGGACCAACCTCTGTCTACATGCTATTTTGCCTCCTCATCCGGTTCGACTTCGATCTTGCGCTTTACATGGATAGATATGGAACCCTAAAGCCAGAGGGTCCTTAACATGCTCAGTCCGAACACAGTTTCTGGCGTTACTCAATTTTCTCAGAGGGTAGATCTACACAAATATCGAGACCAGATAATTGAGGTGCCACTAGATTGCATATCGCACGAGACATCTATGACTGCGAAGAAGTCGTGCTCGGGCCAAGAGCTTCGAGGACTGCCGCATTGTTTCTGCGGCCTCCCAGTCAATGAACCAGCATTCCATCCCACTGCAATCCTAGAACCAGGTTTCTGCTAATGTCTCACACCACCCTGAGAGTAACGTCGCAAGATCAGCCTCTCATACAACATGCAAGATCAAGCTCAAAGTAAGGGTCCCCAAGGCCTCTATAATACTTCCATCTAGCGGTCGAGCACACATCTCGCTATCGCATGCACAGAAAAACGGTCATCTGCTAACCCTCGCCAGCTCAACTAGGTCCCAACCCTCCGCGACCAGGTATGTCGAGCCAATATTGCACCCACTCCAAGAGCCTTCAAGCCACGGTCCTCCAATCCATCATCAGATGCAACTATGTAATCGTCGCTGCCAGAAACAAGAACAGCTCTCGTGCGCGTGCTCAGAGATCTATCTTCCCGACACAGATCCAATATACCGAGATCTATCAAATGTCCCAAGACAAACGTGTGTCTGATCCGAACAACCTCCCACACGCGCTCTTCCGCTTTCCCAAACAAAGAAGGATTCAACCACACTAAAACACCTTCAGCCCCTCCAGTTCCTCACTCCATGCACAAAGCCACCATGTTTTTCGGACAACTTTCTCACCCAAGACTGACACTCACATCTCAAGCCAGGCTTGCTCACACCCTCTACGCCATATGACTAAGACATCCTACACGCCTAGTACGTATCTCATCCGAAGAGAAACAACTTATATCACGTGACGATCTTCACTTGAAGCTACTGAGCTTTAGAGTCGCTCTCCATAGCCGTCAATAAGATAGTTCGGTCAGGTAGGTAAACACAATGTTTGCTGGAACGTCAGTCGATGAGCATATTTCCTCATCACGCACAGGGAGCCAAGAATCTTATACGCATGGAAAGATAAATGACCATGTTCATTACTCGTCATGTAGACGCACACGCAGTCGTGAGGAAAGAAAAAGAGTATTATGACAAAAACGCCAGCGCCCGATGCTATCCAGCATTACAATTTTTCGCCTTTCGTGAATACAATCATCAATCTTATCCAGACCAGGAAAGAAAAACAATAACATAAATCATGCCTCGCATCTCATCTCATCTCATCTCGTGATTCAGAAGGTCATTCTGTTCCGCAATCACAGCTTTCCAATATCTCAAATCTCAAAGC